>PVIU01018539.1:0-38824 GCA_004026605.1 Ondatra zibethicus
TCAAAAGGTGACTTCAGGTGAGGAGGAGGTCAGTAATTAAGTAGGTAGGATGACCCATGCTGTGGACAGTCGGTCTCTTTCCCAAACATCGCTGCCATTGACCAATGGGCCCTCAAAAGGGGTCTCATGGAGTCAGAGATGGGATTTATGCATGGTCTCAGGACATGAACTCCCACTCAGCAAGACTAATCTGACTGCCAGAGATCAACGCAGTCCCTAACCTGGCACCTTTCCCAGGGTGACCAGCCAGCAATCTGGTAGAAGGCTGACTACACTGGACCACTTCCTTTGTGGGAAGGGCAATGCTTTGTCCTTACTGAAGTAGATACTTATTCTGGTTATGGATTTGCCTTTCCACATAATGATTCTGCCAAATTACCACCCACGTGTCAGTGGCCATGTCAGAGGAGCAGCAGATGGCAATGGACTTCAGGGGATCGACCCACTAGAAAACAAAACTTTGATCAGTGAATCCTGGATAGGCAATACCCTTAGACCTTCGGCTCCAGAATGTTCCTTGCTATTGCCGTGTCTTTGTGTGTTTACTGCTGCCATTTTTCTCTGGTATCTGGCATGGTGTGGATGGGCATGGGAAGACAGACCCCACTGCCCTTAATGCAGTATAATCATCTCTTGGAGAAAGCCCATTCTACTGGGCATTTTGTACCTGTGGGTTATTATGAAGATGATTTCCTCATAAGCTGTATTGTTTAACTGAAGCAATGATTTTATATAATAATAGTGTCAGTTAAAATAGGATTTTGATAACTGAAGGTTTTTAGTAAATATAGTAAAGAATTTTGATAAAGATTAGTTTAGTGGAAAAATTAGCATAGGTAAAGGTAGGATAAAATGTTGTCCCTGCCTCTGATAAAATAGAGGCTGCAGAGGATAAAAAATAAAACAAGGAAGTGCCACACAGCTAGAACACTTGAGTTCCTATTGAGGAACCATATAGGCTGTGGCTTAAGTTAAAGATTAAGAAAAACAATTGAGTCTCAGAAGCCCAGCTCACTTTTATTCTTTTCATCTTTTTTTTTTTAAATTTTTCGAGACAGGGTTTCTCTGTGTAGCTTTGGAGCCTGTCTTGGAGCTAGGGACCAGGCTGGCCTCGAACTCACAGAGATCCACCCACCTCTGCCTCTCGAGTGCTGGGATTAAAGGCGTGCACTACCACTGCCAGGCTATATTCTTTTTACTTTTAATGTTGGGAGATGGGTTTCCATGTTGCAGAGTGCATCATAACTAAAAAAAAAAACCTTTGAAAATAACTTAGATGTTTTTATCAAATAGCTTTGAGGTTTAAAAAAATATTAGAAAGGAACATAGTTGAGTGAGGAACTCTTTAAGGTCAGGAAACAAGAACAAAGCAGCCCTTTCTTGCTAGGATGGGATGATGTTAATTCCTTGTGCCCATTTCTACCCTCTGCTTCTGACATAAACAACAGTTAATGAATGGGTATGTGCTCTGAGGATTTAAAGTAGAGCTGACTGATTGTTTTTCATATATAAAAGTTTAGATTTATGATTTTTCTAAGATTTCTTATAAAAGTATCTTTTGAGGTAAATAATAACCTTTGTCCTTTGTAACCGCAAAATGCAGCCAACCAGCAAAAGAACTGGCTAAGAAAAATACCTTGCTTTCTCACACTCTGTTAACCTATAACAAGTTGTTTGGACATGAATGTATGTGGGTTCTTGGGACAACTTGTTTTTCACCTGTAATACCTACAATATTTAATCACTTGAGAGATAGGGAAAACATGCTGTTTTTTTTTTACTTGTATTCATTGTAATCATTCTTTTGAAAAAGAGAATATAACCACATTGTAATTCTTATATTGCTTAAGATATTTTGCTGGGATATATAAGCTGTAAGAGAAAAAACAAAGTGAGATAGAAGGAAAACATCAAGAATGAGAGAGGGGCCAGGCAGTGGTGGCGCACGCCTTTAATCCCAGCACTAGGGAGGCAGAGGCAGGCAAACTCTGTGAGTTTGAGGCCAGCCTTGTCTACAAGAGCTAGTTCCAGGACAGGCTCCAAAGCTACAGAGAAACCCTGTCTCAAAAAAACCAAAGAGAGAGAGAGAGAGAGAGAGAGAGAGAGAGAGAGAGAGAGAGAGAGAGAGAGAACCAGAAAAAAATGTAGAGGAAAAATAAGAGGAAGAAGAATAAAGAAAAAGTCAGAAGGAAACCATCAAGACTGTGGGAAACCATCAAGACTGTGTGTGTGTCTTTTCCCTTACTCCCTCATATACAAGAGTCTTAGTCCATCACCTCCGTGGATCCACATTGAGCCCTGCACTGCTGGAGGCTGGTCCTCATGGCAGCAGGACTTGTATAATGTCTTATTCACAGACATGGCATCCCACCCAGCATTGCTTCTGACCCCACAGAAAGGACGGGGAAGAAAGAAGTGTTTGCTTTTTTTGTCCCTTTGTCCCCACTCTCACCGTCAAGCTCATCTATCCCGTCCTGAGGCGTTCCTTTGCTAGTGTTAAAACTGACTTATTTGGTATTCTAAAGTAGATTGAAGATGGGCAGCTGTCTAGGGCTTCTCTGGGACTCCAGTACCAGAAGGGACAGCTGAGACATCTAGGCTTATGGACTGAACACCCACTGGTTCCTCCTCAGCCGAATTCCATCAGCCATTGCTGGACTGTTTGGACCATAGCCTCTAAGCCACTGTCAATGATTCATATAGATCTTAGTCTATCAGTTCTGTCCCTTTAGAGAACCCTAACACAGGAAGGATCAGGATCTGTGGCCTTGGGGGAGGTGTGTCACTGGGGCAGGCTTTTTTTTTTCTCCATGATATTTATTGAGCTCTACATTTTTCTCTGCTCCCCTCCCTGCCTCTCCCCTCCCTCCTTCAACCCTCCCCCCAAGGTCCCTATGCTCCCAATTTACTCAGGAGATCTTGTCTTTTTATACTTTTAGGAAATTTTTTATGTGTATAGGTATTTTGCCTGACTGTATATCTGTGTACTGTATGCATGCAGTGCCCCTTGAGGGCCAGAAGAAAGTGTTGGGTACCTCAGTCTGGTCTTAAGTCACTCTGCTTCCGACTCTGTCTTCCAAGGGCCAGAATCACAAGCACTTGCCACCAGCTCTATAAACATCTTTTTTCTCTTTCTTTCTTTCTTCCTTCCTTCCTTTCTTTCTTTCTTTCTTTCTTTCTTTCTTTCTTTCTTTCTTTCTTTCTTTCTTTCTTTCTTTTTTTTTATGTAGCCCAGGCTGGCCTCAAACTCAGCTATGTTGTAGAGGATGGCCTTGAATTTCTGTTTCTCCTGCCTACACTTCTGAAGTGCTCAAATCATAGGCATGCATCACTGTGCTTCTTCCAAAACCAGGATTTTCTGTATGCTAGGCACACACCTGGGCGGTCAGCATAGTCTTTCTATGCAGCTCTGGTTATGTCTGTAGAGCAGATTAGTCAGTGGACTTAGCCTGAAGCACATGGGTGATTTGACAGTCTGGAATGCCATGGAAGCTTGCCTTCCAATGGTTGTGACTGTTTGCCTTCTCGAGAGTTTGGGAATTCCATTGGCATCTCTCCTTATATTTCGTCTGACAGGGTCACCAGAACAGGAACACCTGGATGACAGTGACATCATTGTCCATAGGTCCACTTTGTTCATAGGAGGTTTTTTTTTGGTTGAATGAAGGAGTCATAGCAAATGAAGCCCAGATTATGGCAGATGCCGTAGACCACATGGGAAATTGAGTGGGCAGCAGTGTGGACATTACAGTGGCATACTAGAGATGAGACCAGAGGCACTTGGGGCAGATGCTGGCTGGGAAGGTGTGGAGGCTGGTGGCCAGTCTTTTCTTCTGGATATGTTATTCTTTATACAAAGTCCTGGAAGAGTTCTGTTCACTGAGTTAGCGAGGTCATCGCACTCTCTGCTCACTTGGATATCCTAGGAAGAGACCGTTTAGAGGCAGTTACTAGCACTGAGGATTTAATTGTTCTCATTTGCATACCCAGGCCTCAGAGAAGCTCTTTGGGGCATTTTTCTTTCTTGTGGACTAGGATCTCATGACCCCCTCCTCATTCTATCAAACAGGGAAGGAAAGGGGCTCAAGGAGGCCTTTAGTAAAGGAACTAGAGGGGCATTGTGGTAGTGTGAATGAGAATACCCTCATAGGCTCATGTATTTGAATATGTGGTCCCCCACTTGATTGAATTGCTTGAGGAAGGATTAGGAAGTGTGGCCTTGTTGGAGGAGGTGTGTCACTGTAGGTGACAGGGGTGGGGCTTGAGTTTTCAAAATCCCACACCATTCCCAGGAGCCCTCCCTGCCTCACACTTGTGGATTAGGATGTAAGCACTTGGCGACTGCTCCAGCACCATGTCTACCTGCTTGCTGCCATGCTCCCTACCATGATGGTTGTGGTAGTTTGATGTAATTTGAGTAATCTCATAGGGAGTGGCACTATTAGGAGGTATGGTTTTGTTGGAGTGGGCATGGCCTTTTTAGAGGAAGTGTGTTACTTTGGGGCGTACCTTGAGGTTTCCTATGCTCAGGATACTGCCTATTGTCTTAGGATACCGCCTAGTGTCTCCTAGATGTCTGCCTGCATGTCACTATGCTCCCTACGATGATGATAACAGACTGAACCTCTGCAATTGTAAGCAGCTACCTCAATTAAATGTTTTCCTTTATAAGAGTTGCCATGGTCATGGTGTCTCTTCATAGCAATAGAAACCCATACTAGCTGGTGGTGGTGGCACACACCTTTAATCCCAGCACTTGGGAGGCAGAGGCAGGTGGATCTCTGTGAGTTTGAGGCCAGCCTAGTCTATGAGAACTAGTTCCAGGACAGGCTCCAAAGCTACAGAGAAACCCAGTCTTGAAAAAAAAAAAAAAGAAAGAAAGAAAGAAACCCTAACTAAGACAATAGTCATGGATTCATCCTCTGCAGCCACAAGTCTAAAATTAAATGTTTTCTTTTATAAGTTGCCTTAGTCGTGGTATTTTGTAAGAAGTAAGAAAGTAAGACATGTATGTACTATTTCTTGATCTGGCTTAGTTACATGAATGCTATTTGATTGCTGTCTTTAATCTATTTAATCTATTTCAATTCAGTTTTTTTTGTTTTTTTATTTATTTGTGTTTTGAGACAAGGTCTCATGTTATAGTCTGGTCTCAGGCTCACTATGTAGTTGATGCCAGCTTTGAAATTCTGAACTGCTCAGTTGCACACCCCCACCAAGTTCTGGGATTCCATAATAAAAAAATTAAACAAATGGCTTGGAAAGAACTAGTGTTATTGGAATCTTTTTCATGTAAGTACCTTCCTTTTGTTTTTCTAGATTTATATTTATTTTACTATTTTATGTATATGGGTTTTTTGGTTGTATGTGTGTCTGTACACCACATGCATGTCTAGAAGAGGGCATTGGATCCCCTAGGATTGGGGTTATGGATGTGAGCCACCATGTGGGTGCTGGGAGTTGAACATGGGTCCTCTGTAAGAGCAAAGCGTGCTTTGAACTGCGGAGCCATCACTCCAGCCCCCATGCAAGCCCTTTCTACAGGTCTGTCGTCTCATTTCATATCCCAGTTTTTAATGGTTTTTGTTTGTTTTATGAGACAAGGTTTAAAACTTTTTAAAGTATAAAACGAGGGGTTTGGAGGGCTGGAGAGATGGCTGAGCAGTTAAGAGTGCTTGCCGTTTTGGCAGAGGACCTGGATTTGGTTCTCAACATTCACATGGCAACTTTACAACTGGTAACTCCAGTTCTCAGAGATCTGGCACTCTCTTCTGGCCTCTTTGGGCACCAGGCAGGCAGGCAATGAACATACATAAAAAAACATAAAATAAAAACAGATAAGTCTAAAATGAAGTATAAAATTATTAATGAATCTGGGATGTCACTATGGTGCCTGGACTTGTCTCAAGTGATCCTCCTGCCTCATCCAGTAGCCAGGATTAAAGGCACACTTCACCAAAAGCAGCTTTTATCTCATGTTCATGGTGGGGGAAGGTGGGCATTTGCCTTATTTTACATAATGTTAAAACTTTACTTGGTCTATAAGCACATCCCTCAAAACCAGATAAAATCTAAGCTAGTCAGATTGGCAGCAGGCAGGCAGTGAAGGGTTAAGTATGAGGACACTGAGCCAAGTCTCCTGCCAGTCAGAACACCCTTTATGTTTAAACATCCTTAAAGCTACAGTTAGGTTGTCTCTACTACATCAGAAATGACAGCATCAGGGAAAAAGAGTTTGTGTCTTCAAAAGACCTGATGTTATTGGCAGTGGTGGCACACGCCTTGAAACCCAGCACACAGGAGGCAGAGGCAGGTGGATCTTTGTGAGTCTGAGGCCAGCCAGGTCTACAGAGGGATTTCTAGGACAGCCAGGGCTATACAGAGAAACCCTGTCTTGGAAAAACCAAAATCAAACAAAACAAAAGACCCGATATCATCACAGCATCACTGATGTCATCATAGTATCACCGATGTCATCACAGCATAACTGATGTAATTGCAGTACCACTGATATCATCACAGCTTCACTGATGTCATCACAGCATCACTGACATTGTCACAACATGACTGATGTCATCACAGCACCACTGATATCATCACAGCATCACTGATGTCATTACAGCATCACTGACATTGTCACAACATCACTGATGTCATCACAGTATCACTTGCACTGAGGTCCTGATATGTCCACTTTTGTGAGCTTTTCTAGAGGATCCTAGTGAATTAGTCACTGTTCTACTGTGTGAAGAGACACCATGACCAAGGCAGTTTACAGAGAAAAATTTTAATTTGGGCTCATGGTCCCAGAAGGTTTAGAGTCCATGACCTTCAGGTGGGGAGCACAACAGCAGGCAAGCAGGACACTGAGCATTAGCTAAGAGCGTACATATGATCCACAAGCAGGAGAAAGGGAGAGAGAGAGAGCATGCTAACTGGGAATACTGTGGGTTTTTGAAACCTCAAAACCCACCCTAATGATACACCTCAGCCACATCTAATCCTTCCCAAACAGTTCCACCAGCTGGGGACTAAGCATCCAAACATATGAGTGTATGGGGACCATTCTTATTCAAACCACCACATTCTACTTCCTGTTTGCCCCCAGGCTTGTGGCCAGATCATAATGTGAAATGCATTTAGTCCAACTTTAAAATTTCCCATAGTCTTTTAGTCTCAAGACTTTAAAAACCAGGTGTGGTAGCAGGCCTTTAATTCCAGCACTCGGGAGGCAGAGGCAGGCAGTTCTCTACGAGTATGCACACAAGTATGAAAGATTAGCCTGGTCTATGTAGTAACCTCCAGGACAGCCAGAGCTACATAGAGATTCCATCTCAAAATAAAATAAAACACTATTTAAAAGTCCAAATTCTTTCAGAGACTTAAGACAATCTCTTAGTTGTAACCTCCTGTAACATAAAATTTTAAATTATAGACTTTTAACATACAATAGCACAGAGTTGGAGTGGCTAAATGGCCCACAGGCCTGGTTTGGAATGCCTGGTTTACCAGGTAGTGTACCTGGGCAGGATAGGATAGGATAGCTGTCTGACACGCTATCCTCTAACATGGAGATGTCTATAGCTCTCTGCTGTCTCCCACGCTGTCCTCTAACATGTAGATGTCACTAGCTCTCAGAACTCCTGGCAGATCACAGGAGGCTCAAAAGAAGCTCTTACAGAGAGGTCCAGTAGTTCCAGGGCAGACGATCTGTTGTTCCCGACGGACTTAAGGAGACTGACATATCCTTCACTTTGAATGGGATTCTTGGAAATCTAAAAAAGATGAATACACCAGGATACTAGAGCCTTTTATGAGGACCCATCCCCATAACCCCAGTGCTCAGGAGGTAGAAGCAGGAGGACTAGCAGTTCAAGACTACTTACCAAGTTAAGAGCTCACTAAGGGTTGGAGAGATGGTTCTATGGCTAAGAACACTGGCTTCTTATCCAGAGGACCTGAGTTCAATTCTCACCACCCACACAGTGGCTCTCAACGGTCTGTATCACTAGTCTCAGGGGATCTGATACCCTCTTCTGGTCCCTGTAGGGCACCAGGCATACATGTGATACACAGACATACATGCAAGTAAAACACTCAAGCATAAATAAATCTAAAATAATTTAAAACAAAACACAAAAAAACCAAGGTCCTGAGAGGCAACTTAGCAGTTAAGATACTTGCTTCTTCTAGAGGCCAACTCTTATAGAGTTCAGTACCAAGCACCCTCATGGGATAGCTCGCAACTAATTGTAAATCCAGTTCCCAGGGTCTGGTGCCCTGTTACATCTATATATCCAGGCACACATAAAAAATAAAAGCAAACAAAGACCTTAAAACAACAATAATAAAAAGAAGGTTTTTAGTAGGCCATGCATCTGATTGACAAAAATCACCAGGGATTGGGAGGGCTGGTGAGCTAGGTCAACAGGACCCATGGAGGGGAAGTGCGAAGAGGATGGGTCCAGCAATAGATATCGGGGTGAGAAAGTGGGCCCCAACCCCCTTAGAAGGGGTTGCTCATCCAGCTGGGATTCTGAGACTCACTGTGTCTTGGGGATTGTCTAGCAGGTGGCTGGAAACATGAACCCAAGCTTGAAATCGGTCTTGGTTCCTATGTCACAGGAGGTGGAATTGCTAATGAGTGGGAAGCTAAGGGCCAGGCAGAGCCAGGTCCCATGTTGAGATAAACACCCCCTCCCCAGCCCTTTCCCCCGTACATTTGGTACAGCAGAGAACTGCTCAGCTCACCTGGCTCCTTCCCTTCTGTTTTTGCTATCACCCTGTCTAGTGCCCTGACTCATCACCTGCAAACCCGAGGAAAGGAACCTCTGGACACCAAAGCCTCAGGCATGTCTCAACTGTGGCCAGTCAGCACCCCTGAGCTGACCCTCAGCAGGGACAGCAGAGGTTCAGGGGGAGAGGATGAAAGTAAGTTGAGGGATGCGTGGCTGCCTTCCCCACAGTGGAACTCCTGTGAGCAGGACAAAGAACCGCAGGGAGTTACCACGGCCACTGGGAAAAGAGTGGAAAGGAAGAGTAAGAGGAGAGACATGGTCACAGGAAGCTAGGAGGTCCCCTCCCAGAGATGCCCATGTGCTGTCTCTGCAACGAAGGGGCTGGTGGGAGAAAGGGCTGTATGAAGAGACACAGGGTCAGTCTGTTCTGGAGCCTTCCCAACCAGGCTCAAACTTACAATAAGAATCCGCAGTGTCTGGTTGACTTGCAGTCCCAGTCCCAACCTCAAGGCCCCTGTCATGGAGATTCGGTTGTTTCTGCAGCAAGAGAGACATATGTGTCATAGTTAATCAGCCAAGGAGCCCACTAATAAATGGATGGATAGATGAAATGTAGTGTGTATCTACAATAGAGTCTATTCAGCCATAAAGAAAGAAATACTGTGTCATTTGAAGCAAATGGATGGACTAGGAGGGCATTATGTTAAGTGAAACAAGCCAGACAGAAAGCCTACACAAACACTAACAGCAACAACAGCCTGGAAAATGTATTAGTAATTACTAGAGATCAGGACAGATATGAAGAGGAGAAAAGTAAAATAAAACAAAAGGGAGGCTAGATGGGGTCAGCACATCTGCAGGCATGTGTGTAAGCATCCCATCTAACCCCATTGACAATGTTAGTAAGAAATTGACATCTGTATCACAGATTTCCAGGTTGCAGAACTCAGTGCCTCGGAGCCCCTGCCTGAGCTGCATCCCGCAGATTGGATTTCACAGTACAGCTCTCTTCTCATGCCCAGGTCACAGAGGGTATGCTGCTGCCCCATGGGTGGCAAGCACACTTAGAGTGCCCCCAGTGGAGAAAAGGGGGTGCCAGCTCCTAGGCTCTTTGAGCTCAGAATAAGAATAAGCCAGAAATACACTTAAGCTATTGGCCAAACAGTATTGCAAATAATATAGTTTCTGAGTGATTATTTCAGGTCTGGACAGCTGGGAACAAATGAGTGGCCTCCTCCAACAGATCAGCTTCTGGTTCTGGGTGTCTTGTGCCCACTGTCAACACATACCTATTACCACAGCAATTTCTGCCCTGAACCCCAGTCCTTCCTCCCCTCCAAATCGTTGTCTCTGAAGCCAGGCCTACATACCTAATGCTGAGTTCCTCCTCTTTTTTTTTTTTTCTCTCTTAAGATAGAGTCTTCTGGGCGGTGGTGGTGCATGCCTTTAAACCCAGCACTTGGAGGCAGAGGCAGGCAGAGCTCTGAATTCAAGGCCAGTCTAGTCTACAGAGAGAGTTCTAGGATAGCTAGGGTTACATGGAGAAACCCTGTCTCAGGATGAAAAAAAAAAAAAAGACAGGCTAGCCTGTAACTCCTATATAGCTGAGGATGATCTTGAACTTTTGATTTTTCCTGCCTCTACCTCCTAAGTGCTGGGTTTACAGGTATGGAAAACATTGCAATTTGAGACTGGAAAAGTCACTGACTACTATGGGAAGAGCTTACCAGGTAGTTCTTGAGGGTGTTGGAAAGACAGTAATGCTGAAATGCCAGCAGCAATAAAGCCCCATATCACATTTCAGAAAGGAGCAAAGTTTTTATCGTTAATCGGAATGTTTTGGCTAAAAATCTGTGTGTGCTGATCAGCTGGGGCTGAAGAATCAGCTGTGATTGTCAAAGAGGAGGTCAAGGCCATTGCAGTGAAACCTGTGCTTATTGGGACAATAGGGTGTGGATTAGTGCTGAAGAATCAGCTGCAATTATAATAGACCAGCACCGAGACAAGACCTGTGCATCTCAGGGACAAAAGGGAAATATTCCCAGGGTCAGAACCAGAAGCTGATCTGTTGGAGGAGGCCACTCATTTGTTCCCAGCTGTCCAGACCTGAAATAATCACTCAGAAACTATATTATTTGCAATACTGTTTGGCCAATAGCTTAAGTGTATTTCTGGCTTATTCTTATATCTTATATTAACCCATTTTTGCTAATCCATGTATTGCCACGTGGCTGTGGCTTACCGGCAAGGTTCTGGTGAGTCTGTCTCTGGCAGAAGCTTCATGGCTTCTCTCTACTCTGCCTTCTTTCTTTCTCCCAGCATTCAGTTTAGTTTTCCCTGCCTAGCTCTACTCTGCCCTATCACAGGCCAAGGCAGCTTCTTTATTCATTAACCAATAAAAGCTACACACACACACACACACACACACACACGCACGTACGCACACACACATATACACAGAAGGACCTCTCATACCACTAATCTAAGGAGGCTAGATTACATCTCGTGTAGATGGAAGCTGCCAGAACTTGGCAATGTCCAAAGTGGAGTCCATGTAGAACTAGTTTTGAAATCATGGAAAATGCATGGTCGAGAAGGTCATGGAGAGAAGCTGAGGCATTGCTCCTTGTTGCATTAGGGTGAGGCCCAAGAGGCCACTGATGAAGGGGAGGTCTCAGTTGCAATGAACATCCCAGGACTGGGATTTCCACCAAGATGCAGGTGTGGTGGGGAGTGGTAGGAAGACAGCTGTGTGCTTCAGCTGGTGGGGTGCAGAGATGGGGCTTCCAAAACCCTCTGGAGCCCCAAAGATGATGACACAGTCAGTGACTTTTCCAGTCTCAAATGATGGACACAGCACATAATTGAATTCACACTGCCAGATTTTACTTTTGCTTAGGTGTGATTGTTTTTAATCCTCCAGTTCTTCCCACTTGGAATAAGAACATTTAAGTATGCAGCTTGTTTTTGATTTTAGAAGAATCCGGTGACAGACTCTGGGTTTTTAAAGTCTTTTTTTTTTTTAAATTAGTTGAGTGCAAGTACCTGATGAGTTAAGAAAAAAACTGTCAGGTCCCTGAAGCTGGAGTTGCAAGCAGTTGGGAGCCATCTGATGTGGGAGCTGAAAACCAAACTTGGGTCCTCTATAAGAGCAGTACATATCCTGAATCCCCAAGCCATCTCTCCATCCCCAAGAGACTGCATTTTAAAGAAGACTTTGAACTCTTTTTTTGTTTTGTTTTACAAGACAGGGTTTCTCTCTGTATCTTTGGCTGTCCTGAAATTCACTCTGTAGATCAGGTTGGCTTCAAACTCAGGGATCTGCCTGCCTGCCTTTGTCTCCTGAGTGCTTGGATTAAAAGCATGTGCTACCACCACCCAGCTGAGACTTTGGACTTTCAAAGAGATCTTGGATGTTTAAAGTATTGGATATTTTTTTAAAAAATTATGTATATGAGCATTTTGCTTGTGTGTATGTAGATGCACCACATGGTGAGCCTGGAGCTCATGGAAATCAGAAGAGGGCACCAGAGTCTCTGGAACTAGAGTTATGGATTATTGTGAGCTACCATGTGGGTGCTGGAAACCAAATCCGGGTCCTCTACAAGAGCAACAAATGCTCCTAACTACTGAGCCATCTCTCAAGCTCCTGAAGTGTTGGGATTTTAAGGCCTATATTTTACATTGTAAAATAAACATGAGGCCTTGGGGACCAAGGATGGGAAATTATACCTTAAAGTGTTTGTGTGTCAAGTTAATGGGTTGTGCTGGTCAGTTTTTATTTTCAGTTTGACACAATCTAGAATTACCTGGAAGAGAGTCTCAATGAATATGAATTATCTAGATCAGGTTGACCTACAACATGTCTTTGGGGGTTGTCTTGATTGCTAATTGATGTAGGATGACTCACCCTGGATGTGGGTGGCACTACAAATAAACTGTGAAGACAGCAAGCAGCAGCGTGAAGAATGCTTTCGGCTCTTGGCTGTGAGTGTGATGTGTTCTCCCTGAAATGCTGACATCTAGCCCGCATTGTAAGCTGGGTGAACCCTTCCTCTAAAGTAGCTTTCGGTCAGCATGTTTCATCACAGCAATAGAAGTGAAACAAGGAGTAAGACACCACTCCTGATTTACGTGATGTGGGGAGATGAACCCACAGCCTGCGGGCACGCTAGACACCACTCCTGATTTATGTGATGTGGGGCCATGAAACCACAGCCTGCGGGCACATGAGACAAGCACTGTACCAATTTAGTTACACCCCAGCCCCCAGCAACAGCCTTGAATGAGGACAGCACTCCCTGCAGGATTGCGACTCTGGCCACACAGCAGGAGCAGTGTGAACAGCAATGTGAGCAGCACCCTCGTTTCTCACCTCATGTTCAGTTCTTCCAACACGTTGTTGGCCTTGAGGGCCTCACCTATTGCAGAGGCTCCAGAGTCTCCAAAGCCATTATGAGAGATATCTAGGACTTTCAAGAATATATTTGCCTAGGACATAAAGAGCAAAGCCGTGAGTTCACATCTAAAGGTGCAGAAAGCCATAGGGCCAGGGCTCTAGCCTCAGAGCGCAGGAGAGCCTGAGCAATGCCAAAGACAGAGAGGTCCTGGGACAGAGTTAGCAGGAGCTCTCAGGCACCAGTGACCAATAAGGCCAAACAACTTGAAGAGCAGCAGAGGATGATGGGTAGGGTTATGGGCAATTCTCAGAGATGATAAGATCCGTGCCTATGGGGAAATTCCCAAGGCAGGTATCCTAGGGCGCAGAGACCTGGGGGCAGGGCGCCTATTTGAAGCCTGCCCAAGAGACTGTGATTAGGGAAGCTTGAGTGGTCTGACCTGACCTTTCTGGGGCGGGACTGCCCCCACCTACCCACTGCAGTCAGCTCTATAAGAGGGCATGGCAGTGGCTGTTGTTTCTAAGGTCATTGTCACTGGACAATGACGATGCCTCATAATATCCTGGAAGGGCTTGAAACATCTGTTTCCCAGATCTATAACCTTTCAGGGAAGCACTGAGAGGGTGTGCTGGCACACATCTCTGTGTGCTAATAATGTCACCAGACTGCACAGATGTCCCCTACCAGCTGGATGTGATATCTGGAGGAGGGCAGCTGACATTATCTACAGACCCCTACAGACCCTTCAGGAAATGACATAAGAGTCAGTGCAGAGTATTATCATTTAATGGTGGTGGGGAAACAGGTCATCTAAAATGCACCATGTTGATTGAAGAGCTGTATGGTTAAGAACTGACTCAGGGAAAACTTCCCTAAAGGAGAGGCAGGCTATGAGGACTGAGTGGGTGAGGGTCTCATACCTCCAGGCCCTTGGCAAATGCAATGGCTCCCGGGCCTCGAAGGTGATTCCAACTGAGGTTAAGCTCTGTGAGTCCTGTGTTTTCTGCTAAGGCAGGTCCAAGTATCTCTCCTGAGGAGCATGAAGAGATTTTTATGGCAAACAAAAATGTTATGTTCAAAAAATGACCTGATGCTCACCATGTACTGGAACTTCTGCTGGGTAAGAAGGTGACAAAGTCAGTGTATACCTGGACTACCTGCAAGGAACATGTGTGTGTGCACATATATACACCAGAACAGGGTCTTCTCCTACAACACAGACAGGTCTAGAACTCACTCTGTCATCCAGACTGGCCTTAAACTCCAGATTATCTTGTTGTCACCTCCATTGTGTTGACAATACAAACAAGAGCCACCATGCCCAGTAAGGAATTCACATCTAATTGGGAAGATATGAATTCAAAGTAATGATATTCCAATTATTCTAATCTACAAACAAAAAGGGTAGAGATGCAGTGGTAGTTTTGATGAGGTCTGGAAGTAAAGGCAGAGCAGGTGACCTAGAATCAAGGAATTCATATGCATGTACATGTGATGGACAACAGGGATGCACACATGATGGACAACAGGGATGCACACATGATTGACAACAGGGATGCACACATGATGGACAACAGGGATACATACATGATGAACAATAGGGATGCACACATGATGGACAACAGGGATACATACATGATGAACAATAGGGATGCACACATGATGGACAACAGGGATGCACACATGATGGACAACAGGGATGCACACATGATGGACAACAGGGATACATACATGATGAACAATAGGGATGCACACATGATGGACAACAGGGATACATACATGATAGACAACAGGGATGCACACATGATGGACAATAGGGATGCACACATGATGAACAACAGGGATACACACATGATGGACAATAGGGATACACACATGATGGAAAAGGAATGCACGCAATGACAGGTGCAATGACATAGGAAGTAAGGGCACTTGGGAGTCCACGAATGCTTAGCCAAGTACACAGGTACTGTTGTATGTATGACTGATCAGCTGCTGTAAGAGCTATGTGTCTGGTTGAACATTCCAGAAAGATTCCTATTGGCTGTGGGCACCTGCAGAGATGGAGCCCTCCAAGTCTGGTGTAGCCATGGCGTAAAAGAAGCACGAGCAGTAGCAAAAGGAAGAGGGTGGAGCCCTGACAAACGCCTAGTATGTCAAATAGGAAGGGGCACACCATGCAGCCAGCTCTCCATTCTGTTAGCACTGATAGGCATGACCCACAGCCCCAACTCCACCCACAGTCCACTGTGGTTCTCCATGTTGGTTCCCCTTATTCACCTGGCCAAGCGTGTCTCAGCCTCATAAGATGGGTGAGCAGACTTAGGAAACCTCACCTGTCTCTCTAGGCTGGGTGGGCCCCTCAGAACCCATGTCTACTGTCCTTCCACCTTCCCATGCTATTTTAGCCTTGTTGACTCCTTACAGCCTCCCCATCTGAATTCACTCTGCTTGGTTGATCTCTGTGTCTGGACTGGAATACCTCAAGGATCCAAATTTGGTCTCTTCTCATTATCTTGACAACTAGAGCAAAAAAGTTGGTTTGAAGTGCTCAGAGGAGCGAGGTATGGTGGTCCACTCCTATAATCCCAGCATATAGGAGGCTGAGGCAGGGGGACCCTATGTCAAGGCCA
The DNA here is from genome assembly GCA_004026605.1 of Ondatra zibethicus. Classification (NCBI taxonomy): domain Eukaryota; kingdom Metazoa; phylum Chordata; class Mammalia; order Rodentia; family Cricetidae; genus Ondatra; species Ondatra zibethicus. The sequence goes on from PVIU01018539.1 coordinate 15,772, forward strand.
GTCTGGACGAAGTAGTGAATTCCAAGCCACCCTGGACTGCATAGTGAGACCTGGCCTCAAAAACCAAACCAAATTGAACTAAAACCAAGGAAATACATGGTGTGTGTGTGTGTGTGTGTGTGTGTGTGTGTGTGTGCGTGTGTGTGTAGTGTGTGTCCCAAGCCTGAGTGCTCCCAGCCACCTGCTTGGCTAGAACCTGCAGCAGCAGACATATTAGCCTTGGAGAGAATCCTGTGCCACAACTAAGGTTTGAGCATTGTCTCTCATCCAGAGCTGGTTCTGATACCTGGCTCATCAACCGTCTTGCGAGGCACACACCTGCAGATGGGTTCTCCACTGCCATAGATCATGCACGACTGAAATTCAAGCCCCTCCGCCCCTCAGGAACAAGCTGCAATCCCCTCTTGGAGAAACAAAACAGATGAATCTGCTCTTCCCACCTTTCTCCCTTGCATACCTTCACAGGGCTTCAGATCCCATCCCCTTCTATCCCACTGCCTCTTTGCCACTTGTCTGTTAGAGTCTGTACTTATATGATAGCCCACCCCTAAGGTCCTCGCTGCTTTAAAGGCTTGTTCCCTGGGCTGGAGAGATGACAGCCTGGCTGCTCTGGCAGAGGATCCCGATTTGACTCTCAGCACCCACATGGCAGCCCACAGCCGACTGTAACTCCAGTTCCATGGATCTGATGCAGTTCTGTGAATCTGATGCTATCTTCTGTCCTATGGGCATCCAACATGTAGTAGTACACAGACATGCATGCAGGCAAACAGTCATACACATGAGATAAAATAAAGTCTATTCTAAAAAGTTAGGTCTCCAAGATTAGCATGTGGCAGATGACACTATCTAAAAGTCTTAGGCCACGGGCCTTCCCTTGAGGGAACTGTATGACCCTAGTCTCTTCCTTTTGCCTCTTTGCTTCTGGATCATGAGTTAAGTGGCCTTTTTCTAATGTTTGCTCAGCCACAGGCCCAATCCATCAAAGGCTGAAATCTCCAAAACTATGAACCCAAATACATGGTTTCCCTTGGGAAGATGGTTATCTGAGGTATTGGTTATAGTAACAGCAAGTTAAATTCTCAAGTCCCAAAGACACAGCTACAGTTTGTTAAAGTCTGAAATGAGTGTCTCCTTTAGTTCCACTGACTTTCCACAATACTTTTCTTAAAAAACAATTGACTTTAGCAGTTAAACTCCAGGACTGAGGTTAGTGCAGTTGCGCTCAATTTTCTAAGACAGTCCAAAAATTCCAGAACTCCTGATTAGACAGCTGTCCTGGGACAATGACGATGGGCATCTAAGAATTTGCATCAGGTGCTGCTCCCAGTGCCTGAGCAGCTAAGGGCACCAGCTGCTCTTCCAGAGAAGCTGAGTTCAGTTCCCAACACCCGCACTGGGCGGCTCACAACCCTCTGTAACTCCCACTGCAGAGGACAGGGTGTGCTCTTCTAGCCACACAGGTACCCCCACACACATGTGACACACATTTACATAAGTAAAAGTAAATGTTTAAAGAGAAGAATTTGCTCCAGCCAATTTAGGGGATAGAAACTTCTAAAGCAGGGCCCAGGTAACTCTTCCATGCTGCTGGACTGCCCCCAAGTTTCTGGGCTCAATTGGTCTTCCAAGTAGTTACACCTAGCTTCAATTTGTATAACTGATTGGCACATTTAGAGATGAGTGGCATAGGTGGGTATTCATATTCCTAGCAAAGCATCCAGCCCATGCAAAGGCCCTGGGAGACAACGACCGGTTTAAGTAGCCTATCGATTGATGTCTTTCACAGCACTTAGCTCCTCCCACCTCCGCAGTACTGGTGACAGAACCCAAGACCTCACACACACTAGACAAGCACCTTACCATTGAGCTACATCACAGCCCTTTTACAAAAACACTTGGAATGAAACCTTCATACCTTCAGCCGTGGCCTGAGGGCCACATAGTCCTGCTTCCCTTCCAAACCACAGCCTGGTCATTCTCCCCTGAATCACCAGTCCAATTACAGCAGTGTCTACCAACCTAGGAAACAGGCCTGCATGCTCACAGTTCATCAGCTTCCTGATCTTGCCATGGCTGACTCCTTTCCACCCCACATACAGATTTCAGTTTAAACACCCAACCCTCTACAGCAGGCGGTCCGTTCTTTTCTAGGGCCATACATTGCTTCTCTTGGAAGGCCACGAATTACTGAGAATGCTCTTGTTAGTGTATGTTTCTTGAAGTCAGTAACTTTGTTTTGTCCATCGATCCCCACAGCAGAGGGCAGTGAGACATGCCTGGAATGAATTGAGAATTCTGTGTGGTTGGAGAGGTATGGTGAAGAGATGCCAGCACAGGGATATTTCTGGCAGAAGCTGGGTATGGCCCAGCCCATTCCCTCCCCTGCCACCAGTGTCCAGTGAGTACTCATGACCCATGACTACCCAGACCAAGTATTACCTGCCAAGTCGTTGAGCTGATTATAGCTGAGATCTAGGGATCTCAGGCCCCTGTGAAGCAGCAGAAGAGAAGCAAGGTGCTGGGCAGCCTTTTCCTCTAGCCCGTTCCCTCCCAGTTGCATCTTCTGCACAGCGGGGTTTAAGGCCAGGGCAGCACAGAGAGCCTGGAGCCCTGCAGCTCCAATCTGGTTCTCGGACAGGTCCACATCTGAAGGCAGCACCACTGCTTGGTCAGTAGGAACCCTGGCCGGGAGCCACCCTCCTGCATTCCCTGTATCTCATAAACCTCCAGCCCGAGAAAGAGAAGGGGCTTTGCCATCTGATTACCCAGGGATGGCATGGTGGTGGCTTTGCCACCTATTAGCTGGGTCACCTTGGGTTTCCCATCCCATGATTGTCTGTGAAGAATGCTGTGGTAGAGAGTCAGCTACCCTGTTGATGACTGGCGTCTTGAAACAATGTAACCTCCGCAGAAGCCCTGACTGTCCTACTCTAGGGAGTAACACACACTGCCAGTGTGAGCCCAGATGTTCGCTCGGGTCCAGTTCTGTCATTTCCTTTGATGTTGTCCACAGCCCAGAGAGCTGAGTGGCACTGCTGTGGTCATTTTACAGATAGAAAACAGGCCCACAGGGTTGTGTTGTTTGCCTGGGTCAGCTCATGCTTCATTGGCAGAGCTGTCATCTGCAAGCAGCCTCACCTGTCTCCTGCCTTGCCCTTCCAGTTCTCAGCAGACAGAGACCCTGCTTCTCTGTGCCTCTTTCATCTGTACTAAGGCACTGGGAGTCTACCATGTGCACGGGTGAGGTGCCCACTGGGGGAGAGGAGAGTGATAGCCGTGGGATGGGTCAGGCAGAGTAACATTCAGCATTGGCTACACCAATGAGGAAAGTCCCAGGAAGTCAAACTCATCCCACACACCTCATCCTGTGATGAGGATCCTCCTCATCCCTTAGCAACACAGCAAGTAAAAAGGCCTGGTGAGGGAGCTGTTAGTATTCGGGTATCTGAATTGGTCTGGCCTTGGGATATATGTCCTCAACTGAAGCCACTAACCCTGCCCACCTCACATCTCTCTCTTTCCCTCTCTGTCTCCATCTGTCTGTCTCTGTCTCTCTCTCTTCTCTCCTACCACTTCTGTCCCCAGTGGCTGGTCTCCCCCAACCTCTTCCCCCCTTTTCCCATTCACTTTCCCCCAATAAAAAAAATATCTCCGCCTGAGTTCTGTCTCATGACATCTTTTTCTAAATTACAATAGGAGCCACTTCCCTGAAGAAAGAGAGACCCCAAGCATGCCTGCTGCTCAGAAACTCAGCACCTACCTGAGATAACGCTGTTCTTACACAGGACATCAGCCAGAGCCTCTGCCCCAGCCCCACAGAGCCCATTATCCCGAAGATCCAGATGCTTGATGTAGAGATTAGAAGTCAGCGTGGAAGCCAGAGCGCGGACACCCTGGAACAGAGCAGAGAGGTACCCGAGGTACACAGGGCCCTGAGGAGTCTGGTTCTTCCCAGGCACAGTTGGTCCCATCTCCTGCAGGGATCATCTGCAGGTCCAGCCCTCACCCCGTCACAGCCTCCATCCTGTGTCGCGGGCAGGGGAGATGGGATGCAGGGCACAGAGGAAGGCTGGGAACTTGTGAGATGGGCTCAAGGACAAGATGGCCACTGTCTCCCACATCCTTCCTACCAAGCCTGGTTCCAGTGTCCCTCGACAGATACCTGGGGCCCTAGGCCACGGTGCCGAAGGCTCAATTCAGAGGCACTCCCTTGGCGTAGAAGACGAGAAGCTGGCACAACACTATGGGCTTGGCAAGACTCCAGATAGAGGGTAGCCATGACCTGTTCTCCAAGCCCATGGGTGCCTAACAGTAGACGGGGACAAAGGAGGAGCTCTAAGTCGGCACAGCCCCATCCCGTTTCCTGCCCTGCCAGAGGTTACTACACAGATAGTTCAGATGAGCACCTCATGGCAAAAAAAAAAAAAAAAAAAAAAAAAAAAAAAAAAAAAAAAAAAAAAAAAAAAAAAAAAAAAAAAAAAAAAAAAAAAAAAAAAAAAAAAAAAAAAAAAAAAAAAAAAAAAAAAAAAAAAAAGAAGAAGAAGAAGAAGGGAAGAAAGAAAGGAAGGAAGGAAGGAAGTTACAGAGCTAGTCAGAACCAATGGGAGCCTAACACTGAGGTGTATGCTGGCCTTACCCCATCGTATCCAGGTACCACAGATCACATTTCCGCCCCCCCCCAAAAAAAGCTGGTCTCCAACTTGTTAGCTGAGGAGAGCCTCAAACTCAAGGCTTCAATCATGGTAGGCAAGCACTCTACCAACTGAGCTACACTTTCAGCCCATAGGTCATAATGTCTACAAATACCTTAAGGTGTTTAATAATTCTAAATAATTCTAAACAATTCTAAATTTAATACATCCATTAAATTTTTCCTATAGGTTGGAAAGCCCAACCCTGAACCCTTCCAGGTGGAACACACTGTCAGGGTGTTTCATTTACAGGTTATTTTGCAAGACAGTTCTAAGCATTGGGCCAAGAAGGCAAGGGACTTGACAGCGGCTGATAATGGGGGATGCGGCCCCACTGAAGGGTGCGGTCCCGCGCCAGTCGGACTCGCACCACCCTTTGCCGGAGCAGTCCAATCAGGACCCCACGCGGAGGATTAGGCACCTTCTGTTTCCAGAGCAAAGTGTGAATCTGCGGTGCAGAAATTCTTGGCCTCTAGGGCCTCTGCCTGACTCGCAGTGGCCGCTGCTTCTCCCTCTTGATCTTCATTTTTCGTAGACTCCTTGTAGGAACCCTTCATGTTTACGCTCAATTCCCAGTCGGGGCGCAGAGATTGAGAGTGCACAGCTCACTGCCTGGAACTCTTCCCAGGGATGTGGGCGGTCCCTCTGACTTCACTGACCAATCGAAGTTGTTTTATGGGCAACAGGTGGTCACTGGGGCCAGTAATGATGCTCCCCTTCCCACGCCGCGGTCTCCCCGGAAACCGCGTGTTGTTTGCGGCTGCAGAAGGCTTCACCATGCACGGGGGTGGTCACCTTCTCCGTGTTCTTTTCACGGACTTTTCCAGTCTGTGTTTTGGGGCAGAAGGAGGCTCTAGAGAAGACCTAAGGACCCTGTAGAATCTAACGAAGGTTTTTCTCTGAAGCCACAACTATGCTGTCCCTGCCTGAGGATCTCAGCTTCCTCTCGAGAGCTAGTCTTTGCTATGCTGCTACGCCAGCAGACATCTCAAACCAATTTTACCCGTTGCACTTTGGAATATGCAAGTTTGAGCTCAGAGCTCCTCCTCTGGGCTTCTGTTACTCCACCTTAGTCACTGCCCACCCTGTAAAGAAGTGGAGTGGATGGGCAGGGACAAGACTACTCCTTTCTGTCTGTATAGGGTCCAACCCAGGGACTCCGGATGGGACGGGAGGCCTAGATCAGCTAGGGTTTGGGACTTAGCCAGGAGTCAGATCCTGCCGAGTGGAGATGTCCCTTTAACATTGGCCTGGATCCCATGCATGGCTGTTCTGCTCCCAGTTCAGTTGCAGCTGAAGCTGCCTGCTGACTCATGCACTAGGCGCCAGCGGAACTGGGAATATGGCTTCTGCTGCCGTGGCAGCACTCATGGGCTGGGGGCTTCTGGATTACAAGACAGAGAAGTATGTGATGACAAGAAACTGCCGGGTGGGCGTCTCTCAGAGGCTGCTGCAGCTGGGAGTGGTGGCCTACGTGATAGGGTAAGAGAGCAGCCCTTGGCCAGGCTAGCTGCAGAGACTGCTGTTGGCCTTGCTGGCTGACAAATTGGCTTTTGAGAATTCCAGCTGGTGGCAGAGTGGGCATGGGTGTGGTGAGAGGTGGTCAGTAGGAGGGATTTTAGTCCATTCAGAAGATAGCAGAAGCCATGGACCTACGTGTGGGACATTGGTCCCAGCTTCATCTTGGTCTCTGGGTACAATTGCAGTACTCCTGCCCTGAGACACTGGGGGGGGGGCAGGAGGCAATAATTCTTGGTGTCTGTGAGCAATGGAGCACTCAGGCTGCCTGGTGAGCAATGGAGCACTCAGGCTGCCTGGTGAGCAATGGAGCACTCAGGCTGCCTGGTGAGCAATGGAGCACTCAGGCTCTCCGAGAGGCCACTAGCTGGATGTCTGAAATGTCTTGAAGCAGGGAGCTGGGGTTGCTGAGTGTGTGAACAGTGGCCATGCTGACAGCTCCATCTGAGGGCTCCACCTGCTCTGGGGTCTAGAGCAAGAGGTGCATTTGAACGGGAGGGTGAGGCCCTCCATGCTGGTCTAGGAGCCTCTGGAGTATACCAAGACAGCCCAGTGCTATAGCCTAGCCACTCCTCATCCCATCACACGACACTGTCCATCACCTTCTCCCCAGGTGGGCCCTCTTGGCCAAAAAGGGCTACCAGGAATGGGACTTGGACCCCCAGATTTCTGTCATCACTAAACTCAAAGGGGTTTCCGTGGCCCAGATTAAGGAACTAGAGAACCGGCTGTGGGATGTGGCTGACTTCGTGAAGCCATCACAGGTAGGTTCGGAGTTCTTCAGCCACAGACAGTGGCCCCACAGCTGCTGTGCATGAGATACACAGGGGTGCCCGTGGTGCCTGTGGCTAAAGGGCTTGGAAAAGGGGAAGGGTCTCTCAGAAGAGTGCTGAGTCAATCTGAGCAAATGGCTTTCTGGAATGTGTAGCTTCCCTATAGAACTTTCTTTTAAAGGAAGGTTAGAGACAGAATGGTAGAGTACTTGCCTGGTGGACATAACTTCCTGGGTTCAGTCCCTAGTACCATCAAGAAAAAAAAACCTCCGCACCCATTCACCACCCATACAAAGATACACCTGAAAAGGATTGAAGTATCTTGGGCACAAGATTTTTGCTTGGAGATGAAAGTTAGGAGCACAGGAGTTCAGGGTTTGAACTTTCTGAAGTTCCCTTGTTACCATTTAGGGATCTTGGGTCAGGTTTATTTTTTCCATTGATGAAAGAATTAAAAGGCAAGAGGCTGGAGAAGTGGCTCAGCTCCTAAGAGCACTGGCTGCTCTCACAGAGATATGGGTTCTTTCTGTTCCCAGGACTCACATGGGGCTCACAACTTTCTGTTGCTCCAGTTCCAGAGGAGTTCCAGTGCCCTCTTCTGGTCTCTGAGGGCATCAGGCACACAAATGGCACACATACTTTCAGACACATTAAGTAATTAAATAAAACTACTCAATAAAAGGATTAAGGGCAGGAAATAAGTTACAGTCAAATAAATCTTATTAAAAGTGAACGTGCCGCACCACAGGCTTCCCAGGAGAGGGACGGGATCCAGAAACCAAAGTCCATTCTCCCTTGGAGGGCTGCTGGCCTTCAGCATTTGTGGTGGTGTAGAATGGGTGCCTGTTCCTGAAGTCAGGATGATCAATTTACAGGAGGAATGTTGGTGATTACAATAAAGCAGTCCCACACTAGCTAAGAATGGAGTATAATAAAGGGTTCTTTATTTGGGGGTAGACTCACAGATCAACAGTCCTCTGGACGAGCAGGGAACAGGAACCAAATCCAGCAGCCGAGAGAGAGTGCACATTTCTACATCTGTTTTTATAGTGCCCAAGGCCACGCCCAAAGTGGTCCAGCCTCTCAAAGGCCATTGGCTGAAGGACTTCCCTCAACAGAGGAAGCTGATAGGCCCATAGGTTCATACAAGATGAGACGTGTTCAGGAACCAGCCTTAAACATACTGGGCTGGTCTAGACCATTCATCCAGAAGGGGACCCTTCTGGCAGAAAAGAAATAAGCTTTCCAGGCCTTTGTCTTGGATAGGTGCGGGGAGGAAGAAGCTGGGCATTTGCCATCTTGTGGGTGATACTTTCCTGTCTTTGCCTGTCAGGGTGTAATCTGGCTCCTCTCACACACACCACACACCCCCACACTCATCTTCCCTTCTCCCTCCACCCAGCTGACCTGGCTCCGATTGTCAGCTGCTGTGCGACATCTCCAGAGGAGCCATAAACAAATGTCTGTATGCCTCACCTAGCGCACCACCACGGGCCAGTTTCGTTCCAAATTAGTTCTGTGAACCAATGAGTGACTGCGGTCACCTATAGGAGTATTAAGAGAGGGGTACTACGGAGCATGGGTGACGCAAAGGTAGCTGCTGAGCCTTGACCATTTTTTGGCTGTAGGTGGCGCTAGCTTTCTGCACAAGCACTACCTTGCCGGACTGTTGCGCCGGTGATCAGCTGTCCCTGTCTGCCCCACTTTCGATCTTCAGTGCCTAGGTTCAGGAGGTTCTTGGAAAAATTTTGGATGAGTGCATGAGAGTTTGAAATGAAACTCAGAAGGAAGATATGGATAGAGGCATCACGCTTCCTTGGGCTCAGGAAAGGCCGTAAACCCAGCCAGTTTTGCCTGCCTTGCTGGTGGTCACCACTGCAGCACAAAGCTGGTAACTAGATGGGACCATGAAATAGTCCCATGGAATCCAGGCTACTAGGCTGAGCTATACCTCATCGGGAGAGCACTGGCCTAACAGGCCTGAGATACTGGGTTCCATTCCCAGCACTGAGAGCAACAAAAGGCAAACAAAACAGGCTGTCAGCTTCTGACCCCTCAACTGGTGGAGTTCAACCCAAGCCAACCTCCAGTCTTGCCTTCTAGGGAGAGAATGTGTTCTTCCTGGTGACCAATTTCCTCGTGACACCAGCTCAAGTCCAGGGCAGATGCCCAGAGGTAAGTCTGTCCAGAGCTTTTAACGCACCCCTGCTTCTCTCACCAGCGCGGCCGTCTTTCTCCTCCACCCAAGGCTCAAGGCTCAGTCTGAGCTTGGTTTATCTATGCCAGGCAACAGGCTAAATCTTTCTAGAAATCCTTTCATCAAGTCTTTACATCTGTTGTCTACCAGAAATACTATAACTCCTATCAGGTGATTGGGGTACACAAGTTTCAGACACTTGCTCAAAAGTACCCCAAGTGTGGGTTACAGCAACAGACCTCTTTCCCATGCTGGTCCTGCCTCTGGATTACAGCCAGGCACACACTCAAGTGGGCACTAACAGCAGGAGGCAAGCTGGGAGAGCACTTCTGTTTGTCAGCTTTTAGTAATGTATCCCGAGTCAGCTTTCGTCTGGGGAATGAGTTAGCACGCTTCTGCTTTTGCTTTCAGGTAATTTATGTTCTCTGGGTGTTTTTTGGCCCACGTGCGTTCACGTTTGAGCCTTTTGCCCCATTCTTATCTGTTTCTTATGTAGAAACGGAGGCACCACCACCTCCAATCTCATCTCTTCCATCCAGACAATCTTTCAAAGAACATACCAGCTCTCACCAACCATGGCTTTTGTGTGAAAGTTGTGACCCAGTCCATTCAAGCCCACATTCAAGTGCAGCCTTTGCTAATTGGACTCCAGGCTCTGGTATTTGGTCACATTATAGTTTCAGGGGATGTCAGATGCCCACAGTTGAGCCCTATCCACAAAGGAGGTGATGCATGTGTGCACCAAGGATGACTGTCCCTCGGGGAGCCCAGACAATACCCCATCTCCCAATGTGTACAGGATGTTGACTCCAGGTTTAACATGTAGCTCCAAAACTTCACTAAACCTCCACATCCACTTTTTAGAAAGCACACGGTTTTTCCTCCTTCCTTGTCTGAGGCTTCTGGCTCTTCCAGTGACCCTCCCATGACTGGGAAGTAACCCACCAGGTCTGATGACCCGTTCCCGAGGATAACCAGAGTTCCTGCCAGCTCTTCTTGGAAGATTAGTGACCTGGCCCTCCAAGAACATGCTCAATAGAGTGTCATGTCCCTCTGCAAACCTTTCTTGAGCATCCCCGCCCCCCTCTAGGTCAGGCCCTGTGCTCAGCTGGCAGAACTCCAGTTCCCTGTACCTCAAGTTGCAGCTCTGGCCCAGCCAAGGCAGCAGGTTTTATGGTGCTCATGAGGCAGAGGCTGCAGTGGGGAGACTTAGGAAAATGTACGGACTAAATCTTAAAGGAGCTGGTGATCTGGGTCATTGTGGCCGCAACAGGATGCCAGGGCAGAGGGTGCTTCATGGGAAGAGGCCCAGGCTGTGTGAGGGGGTGAGGTATCTCCAGGGATACCTGCTGCTCAGTGTGGCTGGAGCATAGACTAGGGCTGGGTCATGAAAAGCACAAACCAAGATCTCCTGGACCCTCTGAGTCCTGCTAAGAAGCTGGACTTGATGTGTGAGCAGAAGGTAGCCAGAATGGGGCACAGTAAAGAGCCCTAGTCTCTCATCCCTTAGGCGCTGAGTAGAGGTGCTCACATCTCACCATGGAGTCTGGTTGGAGGATCTGGAGACATAGTGAGACACAGGATGGGATAGCAAAGCAGATAAAGTGGCACTACTGTGACACCTGCTACCAGTCATAGTCCCATCCTTCACAAAAGTCCTAAGTCTCCTGGCTTTTCAATCCCTCAACCATTCTTGCTTCCATGGTGCTGTGGTCCTTCTAGAGTTCCTCATGAGCTGAATCTCCACAAGGGTTCTGAAGCTCAAGGCTGCCTTCCTATCTTAGGTTGGGGACCGTCCCCCTGGAACCTATGACTCTTTGGGCTTATGGAGACACAGTGTCCGTGTTGGGCAGAAAAGACTGATCTTAGCAGGTGTGTGGGACTTTCCTCCCTGCACAGCCCCCTATGACCGTAGGCCCTGCTCTTCCAATAGCTACACCTGCCTTATACTGACAGCACTAGGCTGTCATTCTATGGTTCTTCAGCGCCACCTCTGCTCTGTTATCCCAGTTGCACGGAAGAGCTGGACCTCCGTGAACTATCAGGGACGGAGTTGTCAGGAGAGCGGAGTCTCTTCTGTTCTTGGAATACAGCCCTGTACACAGGAGGCTGTCGGGTTTTCCCTCCAGCTCACAGCTTGTAACTTCCCTGTGCTCCCTGACCCAGGGTATCCTGGGAGGAATCCCAGGGGTCTTGCCTTGCAGTCTGTGATGCCAAGAGGAGGCATCCCTGTGCTGCTGTTGGTGACTAGAGTCTGTCTTACCTCAGCACCCTTCCATTCCTCTGGCTAATTGCTGGGATGACAAGGACTGCCCTGAAGGGGAGACAGGAACGCACAGCCATGGTAACTGTGGGTTTGGTCCTCTGGCACCTCTACTGGAACAAGGGGAGGGGAGGGAATGCTGTGCGGTCCCCAAGGCAGGCCCTGCTGTGCTTGCCTGTGCGCCCTCTCGTTCTGCCAACAAGCCCATGCCCCACACCCTCCTTAGAACCCATGGAGACTTGAGGCCTTGGAGCTCATTTTGTGTTTTCAAGGCATAAAAACGGGTCAGTGTGTGGTGTTCAACGGAACCCACAGGACCTGTGAGATCTGGAGCTGGTGCCCAGTGGAGAGTGGTGCTGTGCCCAGGTAAGTCTCCTTTTTCTCCCAGGGGAAGGCCCTAGGATAAGCAAACTGATGCCAGTATATCATCTATCCTCAGGAAGCCCCTGCTAATTCAGGCCAAGAACTTCACACTTTTCATAAAAAATACTGTCACCTTCAGCAAGTTCAACTTCTCCAAGTAAGCATGGGCAGGTCTTGGTTAAGCCCAGATCCTCCATGCCTCTTGGGTCATCTGATCCCTATCACTGTCCTTTCTAGAACCAACACCTTAGATACCTGGGACAGTACCTATTTCAAGCATTGTCGCTACAATCCACACTCTAGCCTGTACTGTCCAGTTTTCCACATTGGGGACCTTGTGGCCATGGCTGGAGGGGACTTTGAGGACCTGGCATTGCTGGTGAGTCATATGGGCAGAGTTCCTGCAGCTCAGGGTTAGGGTCTCACTCCCATCTTCCAGGGAAACAGAAATGTGTTGTGTGCAGGGTGGCGCTGTGGCCATCAGAATCCACTGGGATTGCAACCTGGACACCAGGGGCTCTGACTGCCGTCCCCAGTACTCCTTCCAGCTGCAAGAGAGGGGCTACAACTTCAGGTATGGCCCTTGCTGCCATAGTCCTGGCTTGCTGTTTCTGGCCTAGTACCCTCTCCACCTATCTCCCTGCAACCACAGATCAGAGCGCACCCAACTCAGTCTGCAGGATCTCTACTGTGTGTGCAAGGGTCCCACGGGTGCACCCAGTCCCCAGCTCCCTTCCATCTCCCCTTACTCACCTGTCAGTACTGGCTTTCCACTGCATATCTTGGCACAGCCTCTCCCAGATGGCCCTGCTTCTCCAGAGCACAGATACCTTTCATCTTTAATTTCCCTATAAGACTTTATCTAAAAGTTTCCAAAAAAATCTGTGGAAAAATTCAGACTAGTAGCACAAATATTCATATACTTCTGACTTGGGTTTGCTAGCGTTGCTTTTTCTTTCCATGGAAGCACTAGAGATCGGACCCAGGGCCTCAGTGCTATTTGAAAGTAAATTTCACATACTGGATCCTCAACCCTTCCCAACACTGTCAAGGGATGTTTCCACATGACCACTGTCCCATTGTCACAGACAACTCTGGACATTGGGTAGATGGTCATAGTGCATGATTGTAATCCTAGTCCTTTCATCTTTAATTTCCCTATAAGACTTTATCTAAAAGTTTCCAAAAAAATCTGTGGAAAAATTCAGACTAGTAGCACAAATATTAGGCAGCAAAGAAAGGATTAGGGGTCAGAGTCATACTTGGCTTTATAGCAAGTCTGGGGCAACCTGGCAAAGGAGGAGGGAAGGAAGGAAGAAGAGGAGGGTGGAGAAAGAGGAGGGAAGTTAAGAAAAGGGTGCTGGGAGATTAAATCTAAGATTTTATATTCCCCCCATTGTGTTAGCAATATTCCCATATCTGTATTTTCCCATCCTAGAGGCACTAAGAGATCTTAAATTGCAGGTATCTTTTCAGTTTCCTAGGTAGAATCTTGGGATCCTCCTGCCACGTAATATTATTTCATCACACATTGGAACAGGTGGGCACACATGGCCATAAGGCCCAAGGACAATGCCCCTTGATATAACTCATTGTGCCAACCTCATAGGGTGGCTTCTGTGCCCGTGGGCCTTTGCTGGCACCATTCTCTCTGCTCAGAGTCCCTTCCCGAGCCCTGCCACAGCACCTGCGCTCACTTTCATCCCCAGTTCTGCGCTGAAAGGAACTGCAGCCCAGGGGTTCTGACAGCCCTCACGTCCACCCCACCTTCCTTCTCCCATACCTTCTGCCTTCAGCATCTATTTTGGCGTCCTCCATGCCCCTCCCTGACCTTCAGTAGGCAGCAATCTTCCTCCAGTCAGGCCCTGCTCAGGTTCTGGGTTGCTTTCTCCTGTCCTTAACATCTACATGGGGCCTAAGATTTAGGACTTAGGGTTGGGCTGGTAAAGTCCATGGATATGCCTGAAATGCAGCATGCAAACCAATGGAGCCTTCTCTGCTATCCCCAGGACAGCCAATCACTGGTGGGAAGCCTCAGGTGTGGAGGCCCGGAGCCTGCTCAAGCTCTATGGGATCCGCTTTGACATTCTTGTCACTGGGAAGGTAAAGTTTAGACCAGGGGAAGGATCTGTGGAAGCTTAGGGGGACAGCCCCAGCCCCAGAGACTCAAGCCGGGTCTCTCAGGCAGGGAAGTTTGCACTCATTCCGACAGCCATCACAGTGGGCACAGGAGCAGCTTGGCTGGGCATGGTAAGTCTGAATCTAAGTTTACTTTGGCTGCAGTAACCACCAGCCAGGGCCTGCTGGTACCCACTGAACCTGCATATTTTGTCCCGGGTGAGGGCTTGGCTGGAGGATGGGGATGAGTTGAGGAATCTGGAACATGATAGGTCCTGCCTCTTCCAGGTCACCTTCCTCTGTGACCTGCTGCTACTGTACGTGGATAGAGAAGCCCGTTTCTACTGGAGGACCAAGTATGAAGAAGTGAGCTGTGGGCCTGCTTGTGTCCCAGAGCTGAAGGCACTCTGCCTGAGTACTGGGTTCTGCCACACTTTGGGCGATGTTAGCTTGATCCCTAATCTGTTGTCTTTGTAGGCAAAGGCTCCAAAGGCAACTATCAACACTGCATAGACTGAGCTGGAATTCACACCTGCACTGCTGCTCAAGTGTCTCAGTGGGGGTTTGCACCTGTCCCATGTCTGTTGCTGCTGGGATCCAGACATCTGTGCACCAGGGGCCTCGTCTGGGTGGCTGTTATCCATGGGCCTATCCATTTCTGAGGCTTATAGCCACTCTCTGCAGGTTAAAGTTTAGGAGTTGGGAAGGATGAGGGTTCTGACTTGAGAAAATCAAGGACAAATCTCCAGCAGGACTGCAGAGGAGCTTGGGGGGAGTCCACCAGACTCCCCATGCAGACCCCTCCTAGGTCCAGCCTGAGAAAGGGAGAAGACAACGTGGCTGAATGATTGAGTGCCTGATTCCTTGGGACTCTCTGTCTTCTGGGCGACTCTGCCATCCAGTTCAAGCCCCCTTGACCCGACTAGGTTTCTCAGGGGCCTAGGAAAGATGAGAGGTTGCAGATCTAGGCCTTCCTACCATCAAGACGTTCCTGACAACCTTGATGCCTGCTGAAGCACCTGCCTGCCAGAGGCCCTAACTCTGGCCCCGGTCAGAGTGCCAGAGTTCCGAGGTATGATCTCCATAAAGGCCACCGTGTTTCCTCAGGAATAGCTGGTTCTAGATCTGTATGCATGCAGGGCTTTAATTCCTTCCCGATTATAGACCTTCTCCATGTCCCAGAGCCCATAGAAAGGATGACAGGTACAAGGGCTGCAGAAACACAGCCCTTTCTTGATCCAAGTGTGGGGTATAATTTATGGAATGTGTGCCCGTGGAAGGAAAGAGGCAGCTTTGTTATGGATGCACGGTGACCGAGAAAGTCCCAGAGCTGAGACCAAAGCTGCACCAGCATCCAGGATCACCTGGCTTCTGGATCCTCTGAAAGGATGCCGCTCATCCCTCAGGGCTCTGACCTCCAAAATACAGAATGGGAAGGCTGGTTACTGCAGGGGGGTCATGTGGACTCAGTAGTCCTTGGGGATCCCAAGAAACCTGATGTCACTGCTGAAGTAAAGCTTGCTAAAGCAAGCAGCTTCCCGTGTAGTCCTTAAAGAGAGAAATGGGAAAAGGGAGATGTCCATCTTAGACAGAGCCCAGTCATGGGAACCCCAGTGTGAGGTACAAAGGAGACCTAGGATGTTCCCCCTCTCTGAACTGTAGCCCCACAGCTGTCTAGTAGGCTGGAAGGTAGTGGATGCAGGCCCAGTTCCCTGTGCATCCATGTACATGCCTGTGCATCCATGTACATGCAAGAGCACCACTCAGGTGCTACTCCAAGCTTGCCTCTCATGAACACTGTTGCCCTGGAGATTAGTAAGTAATAGAAACCCCAAAAACTTCATCTGAAAACTCTCCCAGTGTAAAAGTAAAAGAGTGAGCTGTGGCCTGGAGCCTGGATTTGGAAACAGTGGTCAATTCAGTCTGTACATAGTGTGCACTCCAAGGGCAGCTGTGTGGGCCATGCGGGAATGTGCTGGGGGGCGGGTCTCATGGGCATGCACCTGTGTTTAGTGCATTTCAATGTCCCTAGGCAGTCCTTGGGCACATGCTTTGATCCCCAGGAGCCTAGGAAAATCAAGAGACACTGACATCCAATGTGTTTTTGAGTTACCTTCCTTGAGTCCAGGTTGTGATATATATGCCCCGCTAGAGGACATGTCAGGGATCTGGGGATATATGTCACTAGTGGAATCTCTGCCTAACAATCTCATGTACCACTCACTCACACACACACGCACACACACACATGCATACACACACGCACACACACGCATGCACACACACACACATACATGAATGCACACGCACACACACAAACACCCTTACAGAGGACATGTGAGGAATCTGTCCCTGTCTTGTCACATGCCCCTCTTCACATTATGCATGCAGCTTCTCTCCCCAGATAGATTTCTGCTAGACCTTCTGTGTCCCTGCTGTAGACTGGGGACAATTGTTTGGTTCTTCAGGCAAGTAAGAACTCAGTGCCACAAAGAATGCTACAGTGTACACGATAGCTGGTTATAACACTAGCTGATGAGTTATTATTGTGGGTCCCAGGGGCTGGAGCCTCGTCCTTGGCCACTCTGCCCCACCTGTCTGCTTCGCCCCACCTCCCCAGGTATCCAGAGTTGGTCATAAATAGGAAGGCACTGGGTAGTGAGTCCACATCAGCACTGGCCAAGGCCGATCTCATGAAGATGGAAGGCTCAGCTACTGGGAACTGACAACACTCCCAGCCCAGTCTGAGCAGGCTTCAAATTCAAGCTTCCTTCAGCAGGCAGCTGCCAATTCTTCTGGTCTCTGGATGTGGGCGATGTGGGGCCCTTTATGAGCCAGCCTCATGGAGTGGCCACTACTCTGCACAGCCTGACCCCTGGACCGGGGCCTGGCTGGCAGGCTGCACAGCTTGCACTGTTTCCTCCAGACTGCCACTGGGGAACACCACGTAGTGTGCAGTAGTCAGCTCCAGTGGCTCCCTCTGGTTCTCCTTGCTGTGCCAGATGCCATAGCCAAAATACACGACCAGTCCTGAAGGGGTGGGTGTGAGCCTGAGGGGCAGGTCCCAACCCCACCTGCCCGCTTTGTCCTCCCACTGTCATAGACCTGCGTCCAAGCCCAGGTCCCACTCACCAACCAGCAGCCAGATGATAAAGCGCAGCCAGGTCAGGTAGCTCAGCTTCAGCATGAGGCAAATGTTGAGAAGGATGCTGAGGGCTGGAGTCAGGGGCACCAAAGGGATCTGAGGGTGCAAGGGTGAGGCTGAGTTTGGCTGAAGGATAGATATGCCAGTCCAGAGCCTGGCGTGGTGTGGAAGTTCCACAGAACCCTTCTTCATCTCTGGAGATTTGGAGCCATGTGGGCCCTCACCATGCAGAATGTTGAAGGAAGTGGGAATGGATAAACCTGCCTCCCCAGCCCCATGAGCCCTTGTGCCTTCTCAGGTAGCATGAAAGGCTGGGGCAAAGGGAACAGGTTGGCCTAAGAAGAAACAGTATTGGTGAGGAACTGGGTGGGGGATGAGGCTATACCTGAAAAGTGTCTTGCTTCTTTTGCTGCTGGTGAGCCCCCAGGACCAGGAGGCTGAACAGAAAGACAGCGCCACTGACAGCCAGCAGCAGGACATAGCCCCACCGCGGGAGGTGCAGCTCTGAGTTCCCGAAGACCAGCACACACGCCAAGGAGATAGCCGAGGCTACCAAGATGCCAAGCGCCCAGGCCACAGCAGTTCCGGGGCTACATCCATTCAGGAAGCCCAGGAAGGGTTTCAGGGCTGGTCGCAGCTGCCCAGGCTCAGACATAGAGGTCTGTGCAGCACCGACTAGTTGTATGTGGTCGGAGAAAGAGTCATACTTCTTAGCTGTGGAGCCAGGGCTGGCTAGGCACGGGGAGCTGGGTGGAGAAGCTTTCTGGAAACGCAGCACAATGATGCTGGTGGCTACAAAGGTATAGGCCAGCAGGGTGCCGATGGATAGGAACTGGACCAGTGCCTCAAGGTCCAGCAGCAGTGCCAGGAGAGCCATGAGGACCCCAAACACCAGGATTCCCACTACAGGCACCTGTGTCCGGGGGTGCACACGGGCAAACATCTGGAAGAAGAGCCCATCGGCGGCCATGGCATAGACAATGCGAGGCAGGGAGAAGAGGTTGCTGAGCAGGACCGTATTCATAGCTGCAGCAGAGCATAGGGAGCAATCAGCATGGCAGATAAGCCCAGTAGGAGTTGCTGCTGTATTGAGGGTATTAGCTTCTTGCCTCCCACCTAGGAAGGGAACACTTCCATTTAGGTCCAGGTCCATTAAAGACCCTTTGGGAGCTGGCAGTCTGCCTGGGGAGGACCTGTGAGCACGTGCTCCAAACTGATATTCTGTGCATCATTTGTGGAGAGAGGGGCTGCCAACAAGTCCCTGAAAACCAGTGTTTTCGTGAGCTCATTATACAGGTAGTAAAACTGGGCCCTGGACAGAAGTATTTTGAGAGGCATTGGGCAAGGCCCACTACCCTGTCCCCTCCCACCCTGCCCAAAAGGGTCCCTTACCACAGATGGAGCCAACTGCTACAATGAAGCCAGCCCAGCTGTAGCCCCGCCTGTAGAAAGCGTCAGCAAGTGCTGAGTCCGGGTCCAGACTGTGCCAAGGAACCATGAGGGTCAACACAGTTGAGACCAGAATATAGGCACCAGCTGCCAGGCCAAGGGAGATGGCGATGGCCATGGGCACAGCCCACCGTGGGTTTTTGGCCTCCTCACTGGAGGCAGCAATGACATCAAAGCCAACAAAGGCATAGAAACAGGTGGCTGTGCCCGCCAGGATGCCAGAGAAGCCAAAGGGTGCAAAACCACCCTCTTCTGGGCTCCAGTTGTGAGGGCGGGCCAGGATGAAACCCAGGACGATGATGAAAAGGATGACAATCATACTGATGGCTGAGAAGGTGTGGTTAAGCCAAGAAGAGACTCGGGCTCCACAGGAGACAAAGGCAGAAGCCACAAGTAAAATGCCAGCGGCCAGAAAATCTGGATAATGGGCCAGGAAGGGCATCTGCCAGACACCCATGTGAGACTCTGTGAAGTTGCGAATGCTGTGGTTAAAGATGGCATCCAGATAGCCACTCCAGGCACGGGCCACAGCAGCACCTCCAATGAGGTACTCCAGAAGCACATTCCACCCTATGAGGAAAGCCCATATTTCACCCATGGACACGTAGGTGAACAAGTATGCAGAGCCGGTACGGGGCACACGGGCTCCAAATTCTGCATAGCATAGGGCTGCCAGCAGGGAGGCTACAGCAGCCACCAAAAAGGACACGAGAACAGCGGGGCCAGCCATGTCCTTGGCCACTGTGCCTGTGAGGACATAGAGCCCAGACCCCACCATGCCACCCACACCCAATAGGGTCAAGTCCAGCGTGGACAGGCAGCGCCGCAGTGATGTCTCCATGCTAGACTCTTCCAGTGGCTTCAGCCGGTTCAGTTTCTGGCAGAAGCGTGCCAGGCGGGCAGTGCTGGGCAGTCCCCGGGCCATGGCAGACGGCTGAGGAATCCTGAGACAGCTTCTGAAAACTGCTGGGGACAGACAGCAAGAATAACCAACCAGCCAGCCTCCACTCTTTCACAGACTGTCCATCTAGGTCTCTCCTCTCCCTAGGAACCCAGGACACCTGCACCAGGGACCTACCTTAGAAGGTTTAAATGAGACAGTGTGTTGGGGGGGGGTGCGGGGTGTCGGGGACCATGGGCAGGAGGGATTGAAAGCATGGAGGTCCTTCCTGCCAGCCTTCAGGGCATTGGATGTGGCAGGGTGGTGCAGACCTGGAGCGGACCTGCGAACCCTGCAGGTGCTTCTGAGGGTGAGTGGGAGGTTGCTTAAGAACATTAGCTAGGATTGGAACAGGCTCCACGAGCAAGAAAGAATGGGAGGCGTCCCTGCTGCAGGGCCAGGCTGCCAGGACCCGGAACAGGAGCGCTTCTGCAACCCGGAGCCTGGCCAAAGGGGACACCTGGCCTCAGAGAAAAGCGATCACTCCCTTCTAACAGGTCGGAGGATCAGCTCACCTGAGGCCAGGAGGCCAGGGCTGCAAGGGCCCTGAGTCCCGGATGTGGAAGCTGTGGGCACCTCCCCTCGCCATATGCGCCCCAGCCCGCGGTTGCTGGGGCTGGATGCCTCCGCCATGGCCCTGGCTCCCAGACATTCAAGCCTTCGCTTGCATTTGCATCCCCACAGCAGCTGTTCCGCTAGACCCGCTGCGACCCACCTGCTGTCGGTGCCGCCGCCACCACAGTGTTCACTGCGTGCACTGCGCCTGCCCCGCTAGTTTACAACGCTTGCGTGCAGGGCCCGCCCCTAGCTTCCAGGCACTGGATAAACCCGAGTCTCACAACCCATCATCCCCTGTGGGGTTCTGCACAGGGCCCCGCACCGCGTTACATATCAGAATAATCATCTTAGCGAGCAGACCAGAGCTGACCAGTCCTAAGGCTCCACCAGTTCTGCTTGCTCCACCACCTACTGAGCCCCTTCCGTGGGTCCAGGTTGGAGGCGGAGCCCACCCTGCAGCGCAGCAGCAGATAATTCTCTCCCACCCCAACACAATTACTCCAGCCAATTGGACATCATCCAGGCCCCAGTCACGGGGTCATGTGGGGTTTGCAAATGTCCAGCACAGTGAGATGAAGACAGGGGGCCTTGACAATCTCTAAACGTCGGTGGAGTGTCTGGAACGACCTAACACGGTAGATAACCTTTGGGGCGTGTTCTGTGAATTGGCAGAATTTGAAGAGCTATTGTCTGATAGCGTCCCATTAAAAGACAGCAACCAGCATTATAAGACAGCTTGCAGCTCTACAGCTGGGGTGCACTCAAATGTCAATAACAGCCTCAGAGCCCCTGACAGGCTTTAGGATTCTCAACGGACGCCAACATCAACTCTCCACTAGTGATAGCCAAGAGCACTCCATACTCCTCACTGGCATTCACGCCATGAGGGTGCCTGGGCCAGCTCTGGCACAAGATCTCCAGAGTCCACTCTGGTTCATTTATGCTTAGGTCTGAGGAGTCTTTTTCCTTCTGTTCCCCCCACTTTGAAAGCAAAAATTCTAGCTAGGCTTGGCCCATGCCTGTAATGCTGGCACATAAGAGACTGAATATAGTGGGGCAAGAGACATCTCTCTCTCATACATATGTGTGTGTGTGTAGATAGATAGAGATATAAAGATATAGATGGATGATAGGTAGGTAGATGGATATAGAGAGAGTGTATATATATATACATATATATAGTGAGAGTATGTATATACAATGAGAGTGTTATATGTATAGTGAGAATATTGTATATATACATATGTTGTGAAAGCATGTGTACATATAGTGAGAGTGTAGATATAGTGAGACTATTGAATGTATATATACATATGTAGTGAGAGCATTGTACATATAGTGAGAGTGTAGATATAGTGAGAAAGTTGATGTAGTAAGGTATTGATTTGTTGTACAGCCCAACCAGGCAAAACCAAAGCAGTCATCTGTTTCTCCCAGAACTTTATATGTTTAATTTGTAATACATATCTAATATATAATAAACATAAATATACAACTATATGATATATACTTGATTATATGTTGTGATGATGATAGAATTAATATATACTATATACTACTAAAATCTATACTCCATGCACACAAATGCTCTAGTTTATTGGTGTTAATGGAATGGGATCTTAGGACACAGTCTGGATGACTCGCTCAGATGAAGACAAAGTGGTGATTGAGCCCCCAGATATATGGGGACAGTTGGAATACTGTGGTGTTAGTCAACTTCTTGTGCCAGCTGACAAGGTCTGAAGTGCTGCTCCTGTTGGCACAGCCACTGCCTGCAGCTCCGTGTCTTGAAATACCTCCAGAAATGCCTAGGAAAGAGCACTCAGGCTGAGAGATTTGGGAGGCTTTGTAATAAGAACCCATCTGCTGATGTTTTATCAACAGCCCTAGAATTGATGTGCACTGTTTTGGGTTCTGGCTTTTATAAGAACTTCCACTTTGCCCCCCGTCATAGGCACCGCATACAATGGGCACCTGAGGTGGTACAGCAGTGAGCTCTACCTTCCTAGTTATATGGCGGAGTGAGCTGGACCTCTGTGAGACAGATCTCATGAAGATGAAGCACCAGGAAAGAACGGGGAAAACATCTCCCACTTATTCTGTAAGCCAGGAGAATACTAAGATGGACAAAGACAGCACACGAGAAACAAAGCACCAGCCAATATCCAGTAGGTGGAGAGATTCAGAATTCCTCAGCAAGATGCTAACAAGTTAGGGCCAGAGCAGATAAAGGCATTTGCTGACAACCCTATTAGAGTCTGATTCCCAAGGCATGATGGAAAGAGAGAACTTACTGCAGTAAGTTCTCTGACTTCTACATGTGCACTGTGGCACGTGCACAAAGGTGCCTACACACACACATATGCATGCACACACGCACACATGTGCACACACACACGCACACACGTGCACACACATGCATGCATGGACACATGCACACGCACCCACATGCGCACACACATGCATGCACACACACAATAATAATAAGTCATTTTTCCCAAGACAGGGTTTCTCCATGTGTGAAGTAATAAGTAATATTTTTAAGATTTTATTTTTATCCACTTATCTTTTTAAAATTTATTTTTACTTTATGTGCATTGGCATTTTGCCTGCATGTATGTCTGTGTGAGGGTGTCGGATCCCCTGGAACTGGAGTTGCAAACAGTTGCAAGCTGTCATGTGGGTGCTGGAAATTGAACTTTAGTTCTTTGGAAGAGCGGCCAGAACTCTTAACCACTGAGCCATCTCTCTAGCCCCTAATTAAAACAATTTTTTATTTTTTTAAAGAAAAAAATGCTTGATACCCAAACCACAGAAAGACAATACTAAGAAAGAGAATTACAGACCAATCTCACTCATGAACATTGATGCAAAAATATTAAATAAAATACTAGCAAACAGAATCCAAGAACACATCAGAACCATCATCCACCATGACCAAGTCGGCTTCATCCCACAGATGCAGGGATGGTTCAACATACGAAAATCTATCAACGTAATCCATCATATAAACAAGCTAAAAAATAAAAACCACA
>PVIU01018540.1:0-38873 GCA_004026605.1 Ondatra zibethicus
CACACACACACACACACACACACACACACACACACACACACACACACACACACACACACACACACAAAGAAAGTTTAAAACATTATGTGTGAATGTGTTGCCTACATATATGTGTGTGTGTACCATGTATGTGCTTGGTGCTCACACAGGTCAGAAGAGGGCATGGGGTCCCCTGGAACTGGAGTTACAGATGTTTGTGAGCCACCATGTGGGTGCTGGGTACTGAGCCCAAGTCCTCTGCAGGAGCAGCAAGAGCTCTTCACCATTAAGTCGTCTCTCTAGGCTGCACTTATACCTCTTGCATAATCTGTAACTCAACCATCACCTAAAATAAACCCAGAAGAAAAGGCGCTCAATGTATTGTGAGTCTGTGTGACTGTAAGAGTCACAAATGTCAGCGTCCAACCTTCCTCTTTCAGCTTCTGCATTTCCAGTTTCTACTGCCCTGCCTATCCGAGAGCTGTTTTTGATTTGTAATCTTTTCTATTGATGATCACTGTGTTTGAATCAATGTGAGCATGGGTGTGCTACACATGCATGTGAAGGTACAAGACTAGCCAGTCTGTGAACTTCTGGGAGATTTTCCTAACTCCTTCTCCCATCTCACCATAAAAGTGCTGGAATTCCAGATGTGCACCATCACATCTGGCTTTTTTGCTTCTTTGTTTGTTTATTGTTTTTGTTTTTCGAGACAGGGTTTCTCAGTGAAACAGTTCTGGCTGTCCTGGAACTCACTCTGTAGACTGAGTTGGCCTTGAACTCACTTAGATCTGTCTGCCTCTGTGTGTGTCACCACTGGCTGGGATCTTTTTTTTTTTAATTTATTTAACTTTATTTTATGTGCTTTGGTGTGAAGGTGTCAGAGCTCCTGGAACTGGAGTTACAGACAGTTGTGAGCTGCTATGTGGGTGCAGGGAATTAAACCTGGGTCCTCTGGAAGAGCAGCCAGTGCTGTAAACCGCTGAGCCATCTCTCCTGGCTTTCTAACATGGATTCTAGGATGAAAGTAAGTTGTTTTCAGGCCTACGTGGCAATCAACTATATTGAGAGCCCCGACCCGAGCCACTTAAAAGGCAATTCTAACTCTATACTAATTTCTATCCACACTTCCTGTTCCAAATAATCTGAAAACTCAAAGGCCCTAAGAAAATCATAATTAAATATTTGACCATGTGGTCTGTCTTCCTTTAAAAGAAAAATTATGGTTTTATATGTGATTTGAGTGAAGGCAATGTTTTTTCAGACAAGAAAAACTAGCAATTAAAGCCACAGTAAATGAAACTTCCTGGCAAAGTTATGGCTAGCACAAGATTAGGACTGTTTATTTATACAAAACCAAACTAGTAGATTTAAAAATAACTACATAAAGAATATGTAATTTATGTAATCTGGTCAATTTGTCATTTAGATTCTGTTTTAATGGACTTGGTTTATTTGCAACACAACATAGTTAGGCAATGAGTGGCCACTGTCAGACCAAGGTAAATGACATTTACAGAGTCCCTAAAGCAGTGGTTCTATACCTGTGGGTCGCAACCCCAGGATGTGTCAAATTTCCCTTTTACAGGGGTTGCCTAAGACCATTGGAAAACACAGATAACTACATTACGATTCATAACAGTAGCAAAATTATAGTTATGAAGTAACAATGAAAATAATTCTACGGTTGGGGGTCACCACACATGAGGAGCTGCAGCATAGGAAGGTTGGGAGCCACTGGACTACGGTCATGTGAACACAAGACTCCAGCTCTCCCTTCTCACTGCTGTAACAGTCAACTTGGTCTGGGGGAAAATATACTTGCATAAAGCAACTAGAAACAGCATTCTGGTCATCTCTCTGAAACAATAATTCTGGTTATGAGGGATTTAGGGAAACAGAATAAAACTTTTTGTGATGCATACTATTTTAATAATGGCATGATAATTTTGAATTGTTATTAATCTGTTGGGCTAACCATGATCAGACCTAGAACAGAGAATTTACATGCACTCTTTTTTTTCGTTTTTGTTTTCCTTCTGAGACAGGGTTTCTCTGTAGCTTTGGAGCCTGTCCTAGAACTCACTCTGTAGACCAGCTGGCCTTGAATTAACAGAGATCAGCCTGGGTCTCTGCCTCCCGAGTGATTAAAGGCATGGGCCACCACCTCCTAGACAAGAATCTCTTATAATGAAATTTAAGGCAAATCAATTTCCTTGTAACTAGACACTGACTTTATACTTTGACAATATTACTGGCCACAACCCATCTAAAATTCAAAACACCTACAAACAATATGGATAAGTAAAATCCAGTAATTCAAATAATCTTGTAAAGCCAAAAGAAAATGAAGAAATTCAAATGACAAAATCTTTTTCATTATATTGATAAGCATTTAATTAAAAAAAGCTAATTAGCGAAACATTAATGCTAAAGTATCAACAAAAATAACAGATCCCCTAAGGAATATACATCTACCAATGTCACAAACTTAGCCTATTTCTTTTAGAGTAACATAATTTTACTTCTAATATACAAAACACCTATTATTTACCATACATATCATTAAAACACTTATAAAAACCTCAATGGGACCTCAATGAAAGAAGCCAACCTGAAAGGTAACCTATTATTTGGCATGACATTCTTTAAAAGGAGAAACTAGCCAGGCGGTTATGGCGCACACCTTTAATCCCAGCACTCGGGAGGCAGAGGCAGGTGGATCTCTGTTAGTTTGAGACCAGCCTGGTCTACAGAGCTAGTTCCAGGACAGGCTCCAAAGCCACAGAGAAACCATGTCTTGAAAAAAGAGAGAGAGAGAGAAACTAGCCAGGCCAGACAGTGGTGGTGCACACCTTTAACTCCTGTACGTGGGAGGCAGAGGCAGGTAAATCTGTGAGTTTGAGTTCAGTCTAGTCTACAGAGTGAGTTCCAAGACAGCCAGCGCTACACAGAGAAACCCAGCCTTGAAATAAACAAACAAAAAAAGCTATAGAAACAGTAAAACTAGAAAGTTACTTGAGCTGGAAGGAGCAGAGGACTTTAGGACATCTACCTGTTCCATCTATTCTACATGATGCTGCAACAGCAGATGCACTCATCCCAAACCAGGTCCTGTCCCAGCAAGAAACTCTGTCCACCCAGTGCTCTGCGTGAGAGGTGGAGAATCAGAGCCTGGGGAGGAAACGGAGGGTTTTCTATACTCGATGCTCAATGTTGCTGTGAACCTAAACTTGCTCTAAAAAATAATGTCATAAACAAACATTACTTGAGGGTGTATAGTAACATAAACAGGTAGTGCTAGCACTCAGAAGGTACAGACAGGAGTTTAAGACCAGTTTGGGCCACATAGGATCTCAAAACAACAAAATGGAGATAAGTATGGTTGCAGATCCTAGTAGCACTCATAGACATACACATAATTAAAAATAATTTAAAAAAACAGAAACAAAAGTTCAATGGTTATCATTATCACTTCCTAATTATCAAAATCTTAGAAATATTCATTTATATTTTATATTCAAAGTTTGTGATAAAAGTCAAGAAGGCCTACAGATTTAGCCTGGTGGCAGAGGGCTTGCCTAGCATGCAAGAGGCTCTGGGTTCTATCCCTACCACAAAACAAGCAAAACAGAGTCATTATTGTTAACAATGTCAGTTTATAAATTAGTTAGGCATGACAGGTTATCAAACACGCAAACTTGGGCTCCAATGGATAAGAATTTAGCTGACACTGATTAGTGTTGAAGGACTCAATAGAGGAATCCTAACCCATCTGTATCTACCTCAGGAGCTGCAACTACAAACCATCTCTAGCTGAAGCACGCTTCTGTAAAGAAGCATGTAAGGAAGAGGCTGGCCCATCCACCAAATTCAGAGTGAGCACAGCCTAAATCTCTAGGATCTGTCTTATCCCAATAAGTCATGTTGCAAACTCCAGCATCTAGTACAGAAATGCTCTCAAGAACACCAGACTGACGGTCACGAAGTCAAGGACTTGTGCAAACACAGCACCTCAGGACCCTTACACTGTGCATTTGCCCTCAGTTTTGTTGGCATACAAACTAGACTGTTATTATACATAAATAATACATAATTTTCTTAAACTGTGCACATTTGATAAGTGTTCACACAAGAAAAGCTACAGGAAATGATTTTTCTCATTTTTCTGGTATCTTCAACATTTAATCAATGTTTCTAAAAGAAAAAGCAATGATCTAATTTTCTATGACTTCAGACATAATCTTAACCTCAAATTACCAAACTTCAAAATCAGTTTTAGACTTTAAAAAGGTTTCACTAAATGTAAATTATTATTAAAAATATTTAGCAAACTAAGTGCATACATTCAGAAATGAAAAATGAAATATATCGATAGGCACCACTCAAAACAACATTGTAAACTGTGATTAAAGCAAAGCCTTACTTGTCTGGGTTTTTCACTCTGAATGTTGCATTAAGCGCTTTTAACCTGGAGTCTGCCTGGAAAAAATAATTTGTTGACTTAATACAATTACATTTCAGGGTATAAATTCAAACAGCTTTACTTTCCCTTCAAAATTAAAGTGCTCAAACACGTGGATTTTTTTAATCATTTGTTGTAAGCATATTAAACATATTGAAAAAGAATAGCTTCTTTTAAGAATACCACACAAGCATGTTATAAATCAGAATGAGTATGTGGCCTTCAGTGATTCCAAAGCTAACAACCACCAACACCAATGCACCAGTAATGACAACAGCTCTGCATTATCTCCAAGCCAAGAAAAATGATGACCTGCCTAGGCAGGCTGTGAACCTGCTGCTTTATCCTGTGTGTTCTGAGCATACTTCTCAGGTGGAATCCAAACCACATGGGCCTTCATTTTTCTTGTTATCATGTCTCAGAAAAAGAAAAGAAATGAAAATAGCTACATTAAATTAATGCTATGCTAAATAAAGCAAGCTAGATGGCATCACATTACTAAAGACATCCCTTTTTTGGTTTTTGAGATGGGTCTCATGTAGCCCAGGCTGGCCCTAAACTCCTCACCTCTTGCTCTAGCTCCCTAGCATAGGGTTTCAGGTGTGAGACAGTGTGGAGCCCAGCTTACAAAACAACACATCTCCTTAACTTTACTTATTTTTTTTTTCACACCTCATCTCGGGAACTTTACTTATTTCTAGATAATTGTTCTCTAAGAAGAGACACAGAGGTAAATACTAAATAGGAATTTCATTGCATGAGAAGTATACTTAACATATTCAAATCCTAATTTCTTACGTAAACAGAAATGAAAAAGAAAACTGAGTGAAGCGTGGCGGTGCACGCCCACGCCTTTAGTCCAGCGCTCGGAGAGTAGAGGCAGTTCAACCTCTATGAATGCTAAGCCAACCTGGTCTATAGTGAGTTCCAGGACAGCTAGTGAGAATTATATAGAGAGATCTTGTCTCAAAAATAAAACAAAAAGATGGTGATATGCACCAACAATCCCAGCACTTGGGAGGCAGAGGTAAGCGGATCTCTGGGGCCAGCCTGGTCTACAAAGTTCCAGGTTACGCAGAACTACACAGCTTGTCTCCAAGAACAAAAAACAAAAACACCCACAAAACCGAACACAAACAAACAAACAAAAAACCCCAAACCAGGGTGCTGAAGAGATAGCTTAGCAGTTAAGAGCACTAGCTGTTCTGGCAAAGGGCCTGGGTTCACAGGTCCCAGCACCCACATGGCAGCTCAAAACTGCCTGTAACTCCAATTTCAGAGGCTCTCATGCCCTCTTCTAGTCACCATGGGCACTAGGCATGCATGTGGTACACATACATACAAAATACAAATGTAAATCTTTAAAAAAAAATACATCTTTAAAAAAAAACCAAATGTAGTTTGGCTTTTTAAAAATCTCTATCCTCATGAAGACTTATATTATTGCAATTTCCAACCCACAATTACAAATACTCTCAATTAACACAACAAAGTAAACCAAAACCAGCAGGATATCCAAATTACTCCGCTAAAAAAAAACAGGAACAAATAACAAATAAGCTCTTCCATATACTCAGCGCCCACAACTCCAGAGTCAGGGATCTGCACAGCTGGCCAATGAACACTGGAAAAGCTTAAAGATTTATTCCTTTTATTTTACGTGTATGAGTGTTTTGCCTGTGTGTATTTATGTGTACTACATGTGTGCCTGGTGCCCAGAAGCCAAAAGACTAGTACTGGAGTTACATATAGGTACATGGTAGCTACCATGTAGGAGCCAGGAAAAGAACCCAGGTCCTCTGCAAAATTAGCAAGTGCTCTTAATTGCTAAGCCATCTGTTGAACCTCTCAAATCTCACTTTAATATACATTTATTTCTTTATTCATGTGTGGGGATGTTTTGCCTACATATATGTCTGGCAAGTCTGTGTACCATGTACATGCCTGGGCTTGTGGAGGCCAGAAGGCAGGACTGGATCTCCTGGAACTGGGTAAAGATGGTTGTTAGCTACCACTCAGGTACTGAAGTTTGAACTTGGGTCCGTCATCTCTCCACTCCTCTCAAATCTCACTTTTGTTTGTTTGAGTTTTCAAGACAGTGTTTCTCTGTGTAGTCCTGGCTATACTGGAACTAGTTCTGTAGACCAGGCTGGCCTCGAACTTACCAGAGATCCACCTGGCTCTGCTTCTTGAGTGTTGGGATTAAAGGGGTGTACCAACACGCCCCAGCTTCAAATCTCTCTCTTCCTTTTTTTTTTTTTCTTTCGGTTTTTGGAGACAGAGCATGTCCTGGAACTAGCTCTTGTAGACTAAGCTGGCCTCGAACTCAGAGATCCGCCTGCCTCTCTCTGCCTCCAGAGTGCTGGGATTAAAGGCATGCACCACCAATGCCCAGCTCTCTCTCTTCTTTTAAGATCTATTTTATCTATTGTGTATACAAGGTTCTGCCACATGAATGCCTGTAGACCATAACAGGGCACCATCTCTCATCATAGATGGCTGTGAGCCACCATGTGGGTGCCAAGACTTGAACTCAGGACCTCTAGAAGAGCAGCCCCAACCTCTGAGCCACCTCTCAGGCCCCAAATCTTACTTTCTGATCCCACAATTTTTTCTTTTTTCCTACTTTTAAACCTTTCCTTACCAAACATATCTAGCAGATTAGGTCCATCGCCATTGCTCACTTTAAGATCACACAGAAAGAGGAGATGCTTAAAATGGGAACAAACCAGAGACTCCTCTGAAGGCAACTCTGAAGAGTTTCCTAGCCCACTGCAAAGCTGACAGGTTACTTTGCATCCACCCAGATGCTCTCCACTCAACACCCAAAGATGCCCCTAACCTAGTGCTGTTTATAGCACCGTATTTTTTCTCGTCTAAAGTAGCTTTTATCTGAAATCATGCTGTATGTGTTTCTTTTTTTTCTTTTCTTTTTTTTTTTTTTTTTTTTTTTGGTTTTTTGAGACAAGGTTTCTCTGTAGCTTTGGAGCCTGTCCTGGAACTAGC
Organism: Ondatra zibethicus; assembly: GCA_004026605.1. Classification (NCBI taxonomy): domain Eukaryota; kingdom Metazoa; phylum Chordata; class Mammalia; order Rodentia; family Cricetidae; genus Ondatra; species Ondatra zibethicus. The sequence continues at coordinate 7,451 of PVIU01018540.1, forward strand.
TATTGTAGACCAGGCTGGCCTCCAACTCACAAAGATCCGCCTGCCCTTGCCTCCTGAGTGCTAGGATTAAAGGCGTGCGCCACCACCGCCTGGCTGCTGTATGTGTTTCTTGACTGTCCATTTTTGTTTCACAAAGCAGCACAATTTGAATGTACACTGACTCTGGTGCAGCACAAAGGCTGCCGTGGCAACACTTTTAGCGTCTCTATTTTCTCCTAAACCTTGCCAAAGAAACTACCCAGCTTGGGTTTCTCTCCCTAACTGTTCTTTTCTGACCTTAAGGTTGGCTCCACTGCAGATCTCCTAGCCTTCAGATCTCAACTCAAAAATTATCTCTTCAAGGGAGACTATTAGGTCAGTGTGCTCAAAACAGTCCTAGTTTGTGCCCTTGTTCCTGTCTTAGTAACAGTACCCTCTATACTGCATACCCAGTATACATACTCTATACAACACAAAGAGTCCGTCTGGATAATAAATTCCGTTCACACTTCTCGAGTCAGGGTCTCTTTATATATACAGCCTGGAGTGGTGTGGAACTCATGATCCCCCTGCCTCAGCCTCATAAATGCTAGGATGAGAACTGTGAGCCATGAGAGCTGAAGTTCCTGGGGGGGGGAGGGGGACGTGAATTCCAGCTCTATGTTGAAGACTGTGCAGACTGATGAAAACTTTGTGACTGTGTAGAGCTAGAATGTTACAGGTTGACAGCCAAAACCATCCTGGACCTTTGGTCCCTTCACTAGCCATTTATTACTAGCTGGGGTAACTGACCTAACTTCTGACTATCAGGTAGAGCCCTAGGAATAGATTCTTAGCAGACCTCTAGCTTCCACCAACCCAAAGGCTGAGAATGCCATCAAAAAGCATCTGAGTTCTACAGCAGTGCTCTCCTGGCTTTGCTGTAACCTGCCCACCTGCTGTCCCCACCCACGTGTTTTGTAAAGGCAGTAACGTATTTTGTTCTGTTTTTTGTTTTGACTGTCTTTTGTTCTGACCATGAAGTTCATGCACCTTCCACAGCACAACACATTCTAGGCAACCCAATTCTGTGTTCCCAGACCACGTTTGCTCACGTGAGCCTTAGAATACTTTCCTGTTATTCCCTTTTGGGAAAGAGTTGTGCTTTGTGTTGCTAGCCAATGCCTGACTGACACTCATCTTAAAGTGATTCCAGAAAGCAAACCCTACTGGCTCATTAACAACAATCATAGTCTACTCCTCTTGTGCTGCTTTTCACAATTCAAAAAAAAAAATCTTTTTCACCAGGTTTCTCTGTGTAGCCCTGGCTGTCCTGGAACTCACTTTGTAGACCAATGATCTACCTGCCTCTGCCTCCTGGGTGCTGGAATTAAAGGAGTGCACCACCTGTGAACCAGCTTCAACATATTTTCTAGATGACCTATCCCTTCCTAACACATATCACACTCCTTAAGAACAGGCCAGTCACAGTCTGCACAGCACTTAGAGCAGTGAGTACCTCATACTCTGCAGGTACCCAGAATGTGGAATCAGAGGCTAGCAAAGGGCCCACACCTTGTCTCTGGCATTCCTTCTTTCAAGCAAAAGGAAGGGTTCCAGATTCTTCTGAATCAGCCTCTATTCATTAAGACCTGGGCAATACAAAGGTGAGCATCCTCATGACATAGTTAACTGAATGAAAACCATCTTACTCTGCACTGAACTACTTTGTGTTCCTTACTCTAGAGACAAACCCTGGGCTCTCCTTCCACAGAATCACATACCATGAGTATTTAAATAAATACTCCAAACATGAAGCGGCTTGAGAGGGCTGAAAAGTGTAGCAGCAAACCATCCATCTGAACATTGCAGAACTCAGTGTTGCCTAATTGTAGCTTTCAGTGATCAGATGAACTGTTAGATATACAACCTTCATAGAAATTAAATGTGACCCTATATGTGTGTGTGTATACACACCTATTGACGTATGTACACAGTGTCATATGTATACATGTGTGTATACTATATGTGTGTGTATACACACCTATTGACGTATGTACACAGTGTCATTTATATACATGTGTGTATACTATATGTGTGTATACACACCTATTGACGTATGTACAGTGTCATTTGTATACATGTGTGTATACTATATGTGTGTGTATACACACCTATTGACGTATGTACACAGTGTCATTTATATACATGTGTGTACACTTGTGTATCGTGAGGCTGTCCAAAACGATCTCATTTCTTTCATGAAAGACTTGAAAAAGAATTCATAATAAAATAATAAATAAGTTTCTGAAATATCTCCTACTTTCAACATGTGACTTTTTGAATTATTAATTTTATGTATTATATTAAATATGACCTTTCAAATACTTTATAAAGGAAAAACTCAAGTTTTAAACCACAAGGCTATACAAATACAAAACATTACTTAAATACTTTAAAGCCATCTGCCCAAAAGATTTAAAGGACCCTGAAAACAGCACATTCTAGAATAACAGACAAACTTGAGAGTTATCTCAACAAACTTGAGAGTTATCTCAACAGTACCAAACTGGAGACAAAACTGAATACAAGGACAGACAGATAAGTAAAGTGACTAATGGCCAAATCAGTGACTAAATATCTGCTCAAAACCAGAAAATTCATGCAAATAACTTGATATTAGTCTTATCTTTCCTTATTCACTTGTAATATATTTTAGAATATTTATCAGAAAATGCAAAATATAAATCTTTTAAAGTTTCAAATTATTTCAAATCCATCCCTAAACTAAAATTACAACTTCCCTCTAAGGACCACCAAGTGCTGAATTAACAATCAAGAAACTGATATTTGCTAATAAAATACCCAGGAGTTGTTTGTTTTTTGTTTGGCTGGTTTGTTTTTAGACACTGAGTTTCAGGTAGCCCAGACTATCATCAAACTCACACATAGAGGAGGATGACCTTCAACTTCTAATCCTCTCCACTTACCAAGGAATTTCACTATTTACCACTAAGCCTAGCCTGAGGTGTTTTTAAATTAGGGAACATAGTTTGTTCTAGTCTGGGTGTACTATGTTGAATTGATTCATCATTTACCACCTTTTTTTAGGGTTTTTTTCAAGAGAAGGTTTCACTATGTAGCTCTGGGTGTCTTGGAACTCACTATGTAGACCAGGTTGGCCTCGAACTCATAAAGATCCACCTCCTCTACTCCCCATGTTGGGATTAAAGGTGTGTGCCAGTACACTTGGCTATCATTTACTATCTTATATTAAATACTAGGTTCAGCATATTTTATCTGAAATGCTTGGGTCTTTACAATGTAATCTTTGCCAGTTGAGTATCCCTTTACATAAAATCTGAAATACAAAAATATCCCTAAGTCTAAAACTAAATTATACAATAAAATGTTCATCACTGAGCTTCTCAGTCTCCAGGACCTCTCTTTTACAAGCACCAATGCTAATGACTATAAACCTGCATCACTAACAGGGCCCATTTCACCACAACTCCTACTTCTTTTCAAATTGGTTACCAAGTCTCATGCTTCAGAAGCAAGACAAAGGTCTCATCGTAGTTCTACCAATGTCGGAAACTTGGTTTTTCCCTAAGTGTCTTGTCTCCCAGTAAGCAAACGTGAGAGTCAGAGAACAAGTGAAGTGGCCAGGTAGAGTTTAAGGAAATGAAAATGTAGATGTACTAGTATATTGTACGAAAACTCTACACACTGAATTTAAATTATTGATTTAAAATAGTTTCTGGGAGGATTCAGAAACTTCCCACTATAGCCCAACCAACACTAAAATTACACAAATCAAAAGTGAACTGAGGTGTTTTCTTGGAAATCCTGCCAACGATGTTAGATGCAAAGCTGACTCCCACCATTACTCAGCAAACAGAGCCACATCTCCATTAAGAGCATGCTACCACGCTGGGAAATGTAAGGGATGTGGAATATATTCACACAAATATCCTTACCTTCAGCTGAAATCCAGTCTCATTCACAGTCTCCTTCCAGTTTCCTTCCTAAAAGTCAAAGTCAGTTTCAGAGATCATTACTGCAAAGCCAAACAACCAACACATAATGTTCCTCATGAAATAAACTGAGTATCTACCATTCTGTTCTTAATTCAAGTTATACGAGAGACCGTTTTCTTTACTTCAAAACTACAAATTCAATGCAAACTCCAAAAGTTTGAAAAACATCCAAGATTTTAGATATCCGGTCTCCTAACACTGAAGATTGTTTTTAAGTTTTCATTTAGGTAATTCTAACAGACATAAAGTCTTAGTATCTTTTAAATGTAAAAATCTTAGCTATGATGGGGCTGGAGAGATGGCTCATTGGTGAAGAACAGTTACTGATCTTCAAGAAGACCCAGGTTTTCCCCCCAATCCCCACTCTGTGGCTCATAACCATATGTAACTCCAGTTCCTGGGATTCAACCCTGATTCTTATCTCCACAGACTCTTGCACCCATGTTGTACATATACATACACTCAGGGACATACACACACAAAAATTAAATAAATAATAGTTTTAAAAGCTTAGCTCTTGGGGTAGTGAGATGGCTCAATATTTAGGTAAAGCATTTGCCATGTAAGCCTGGCAACTAAGATCAATTCCCAGACTAATGTAACGGTGGAAGGAGGGACTGAATCCACAAAGCTGTCCTCTGACCTCCACAAGTATGCCATGACAGGTGTATCCCTTCCCCATACCACACTCAAGAGAACACACACATGCACACATTAATAACACAATTAAAAAAAAAACTCAGCTAATGACAGAATCCAATAGCCCAAAATTCAAACTAACCAAGCACAATAAATTGCCTACCAAAAGTAATTCAAGAGTCTCAAGAATTAGCATTTTCTAGTTTTTTTAAAAGTCTAACTCAAATAATTTTTTAAAGACTAATTAAAAGAAAAATACCTGTGTTAAAAACAAATAGAAGATTTTGTCTCTACAAAGGACAGGATGTGAAGCAACCCTCAAGAGAAAGTTTTCTAAGCCTATCCGTCGTCTCTCCACAAAGTCTGGATCCATGTTGTCAGCAGAGAGTTTATGCCACACGAACTCTGCCTGGGGAAACAAGGCAACCATTAGGAACAGGCTCAACCACAGCTAAGTACAGCTCTTACCCTCGGTCTTAGCTAGGATTATACTGCGTTGACAAAACGCCATGACTAAAGCAAGGTGGGAGGGAAGTTTATCTGGCTTATACTTCCGTATCATTGTTCATCATCAAAGGGAGTCAAAACAGGAACTCAAGCAGAGCAGGATCCTGGAGGCAGGAGCTGATGCAGAGGTCATGGAGAGGGCTGCTCACTGGCTTGCTCCTCATGGCTTGCTCAGCCTGCTTTCATACAGAACCCAGGACCACCAGCCCAGGATAGCACCACTCACAATGCATTGGGCCCTCCCATCTCAATCCCACATCAATCACTAATTACGAAAATGTCCCAAAGGCTCATGTGCTTACAGATCAATCTTCTAGAAGCTTTTTCTCAACTGAGACTTCTTCCTCTCAAATGACTCTGGCTTGACATAGCAGACATCAAACCATACAGCACACACTTACAAATTTCTCTTTACAACAGGAGACCATTAAAGAAAACCACAATTGATCAAAAAGCAGAGACCAAGTGATCATGTGGTGCCCAGCCCCAACTGATGCATCTACGACATAGCTCCCACACCCAAGGCTCAGGGGACATCTGGAAGAGGGAACAGAAAGACCGTGAGAGCCAGAGGAACAGAAAGTCTACTATGAGATTACGTCTTCTGGGAATGACAGGAAAGCTACACCTATAAACATGTCTGCCTAAACAAGACTTGCACAAGGATAACACTAATATATATGCTAGCATGGAAGGGCGACATCTTATGGGGCCTCAACCCTAGACAAAGAACTCTAGGCAACTAGTGAATGCTAAAAGTAGAAGAAATAGCCCCTTTCATGGAAGGTTGACCTTGGTCAACCCTGAAATCATATACACACAAGTAACATTATACAGACTGAGCAAGTTGTATCTATATATTTAGGAGAAAGTTTATATATTTATTTATTTATAGGAGGCAGGGACAGGTGGATCTCTGAGTTTGAGTTTGAGGCAAACCTGGTCTACAGAACAAGTTCCAAGACAGGGCTACACAGAGAAACCCTATCTTGAAAAGCAAAAACAAAAAAGAAAGAAAACAAATAAATGAATGGGGTCAATTCCAGGCACTTCTCAACTCCCACGGCTCTGTCTTACCCGCTTTTCAGGAAGAGGTGGCACAACAATATGCGGGTAGTACACTAGAAGGTAGTTTCTCAACAGCTCGAACTCGCTGTACCGCCTCCACAGTGAGTCTGTGAGGACGCTCTGACCGTCAGCATGTCCAACTGACCTGAAAAGGAATCAAAGGGCATCTATTACTCCAAAACTGAACACATGATGCCACCTCCTTCAAAACCTTACAACCCCAGACTTCCTGTGCCCATTTTACAGATGAGGATGCAGCTGTGCTCTGCCTATAAACGCACACTGTGTGTTGTGCACTCAGATCCAAAGCTCTCACCCCTGAGTACTTTCTTTCTGTTATAGAAAGTCCATCTGAACTCATGAGAAATAGCTATATGGGAACATTTTAAAAGCTGCAGTGTAGAATTGGTTTTACAATATTCGTTACATAAAAAGCACTTGTAACTTTACTATTGCCACAATGAGGGGACAACTTCATGACAAAGATACCACAAAGTCTGCGTTCAGCGTATGAGTCAATCTGACAGACCTGAATACCAGGAGATCCACAAGAACAAAGTCAGCTCTGGAAGGGCAAGGAAGAAAGCTCACAACTCATGTCTCTTTTCCCTTACAGAGTTGGCAGGCACCTCATGTTTTACCTACAGAAAAGTCCAAACTGCACTTAGGAGGAAGTTAGGCAAAGAGCATGTGAAGGCTATTTTAAGGCACTCAAGATTTCTACTGCCATCATGAATGCAGGGTTTTGACTTTGTTGTTCTTTAAGACGGGGTCTTTCTTACTATGCAGTTCTGATTGGCCTGAAACTTGCTGTGTAGACCAGGCTGGTCTGGAACTAACACAGAGATCCACCTGCTTCAGCCTCTAAGTGCAAAGAGAAAGGAGTATGCCTCCATGCCCAGCTGCAGAGATATTTTAAACATTATCAAACCTCCTTATTTTCCAATTATTCACTTGACAATAACTTATTTGTCCTCTAAGAAATGCACAAATGATCAAAATGTGTATTTGTCCATCAAGAAATAGTGACAGAGAAGCTAAATTAGTCCTGAATCAGTCATTAGAGAGGTTCAGTGCAGCAGCTACTTCTCTGTAAGTTTGTTTTGGTTTTCAGGTAGGTTTTACCATGCTGGCCTAGCTGGCCTCAAACTCATACATTTGAGAGATCCTTCTGGATGGACTGGCAGCCTACTAGGCCCAAGTTGAGGGGGAGGTAGGGAGAGAGGAAAGGTATTAATTTTTCTGCATTAGCCTCCTGAGTAACTTGATTTACAATATACTACTGTCCTTTTTAAAAAGATTTATTTTGGCCGGGCGGTGGTGGCACACACCTTTAATCCCAGCACTCGGGAGGCAGAGGCAGGCGGATCTCTGTGAGTTCGAGACCAGCCTGGTCTACAAGAGCTAGTTCCAGGACAGGCTCCAAAGCTACAGAGAAACCCTGTCTCGAAAACCAAAAAAAAAAAAAATTTATTTTATTAGTCTTAATTATGTGTGTTTTTGTGTGTGTATGCCACATGAGTGCAGGGGTCCTCAGAGGCCAAGGTGTTAGATTCTGGGAGCTAGAGTTACAGGCAATTGGAAATGTCTGATGTGGGTGCTGGTAATCAAATTCTAGGTCCTCTGCAAGAGCAGTATATGCTCTTAACCATGAAGCCATCTCTCTAGCCCCTATACTTGGCAATTGTTGTTTTCATCATTATCCTTTTGAGACAGGGTTTTACTATATAGCCCAGGCTGGCCTCAAACTCCTGATCCTCCGGTCTTAGTGCTAGAATTACAGTTGTGCACTGCCATGCCCTACGTGTAAGTAGTAAATATACACATCAGGCTGGGCGTGGTGGCACAGATGCAGGTCAGGAGGCAGGTGAATCTCTGTGAGTTCCAAGACAGTCAGGGCCCCATAGAGACCCTGTCCCCCCAAAACAACTAAATAAATAAAACAAATATATTAAGTTTACCACTAAGGTTATTAATTACATATTAATAAAAGGAAATACAATATGAAATATAAAACACAGGAATATTAATCACAGTCCAGTTTAGAGAGGCATTAAATCAACTATGTCTAAAACAGCTCCAGTTCAGATTCTCAACTACAACATGAAATATTAATTTTATCCTAACTTACAAATGTTTTCCTTGGCCTTGTCTCCCAACTAGAAGAATTTAATAACATACTGCTTCCCCAAACATTCCTACATGCTCTAAAAGACAAATCCCCATACTTTTATCTTGAAACGACATCCTATCACAAGAAAACACACCCCAGCAGCTGAAGAAATGCAGTCATTCAACCTCACTCTACTGAACTGTTAGGTCACAGACAAAAGCTACCAGAAAAACCTCCCCACCTAAAGGTAAGCCCAATCCTGGCAACCTACCGTGTCTCAATGAGGTAAGCTGTGTACGTTTCTTGCATGTTCATGGCGTTTCTTCCAGTTCTCTTTTCTGCTTCAGAAACACTGATTTCTATTTTCTTCAACCAAAAATTATTTCCCGTCATCTGGACAAAAATAAATGGAGCAATAAAAGCCCTTTAGATGGTATTGCTACATGAGGATCATGGGGGGGGGTAAAATACAAACAAAGGATACTATAGTCATGCATGACAATATAACAAAACCCATTATTTTATGTAATTAATATATGCTAGTGAAAATGGTATTGGAAAACTCATAGACATACTAATAAAACCCAGCACTGGTAAATATTTCCAGAAGGTTTGGGGGCTGGGACAACAGCTCAATGGGTAAAGTGCTTGCCATGCAAGCACGAGGACTTGAGTTTGAATCCCCACATCCTCTGTAAAAGTTGGATGCACAGCATGCACCTGTAACTCCAATGCTCCTTCTATGGCACCATAGGAGGCAGTGACAGGAGACCCATCTCAGTAAGGTAGGAGAGGATGGCAATTAAGGCTATACTCTTAACTTTCACACACATGCGCAGCACACAAACACACATAAATACATTTTCTAAGTTGTATGGGTTACTAAATAATAACAGCAAGTGACAACCTCTTTTTATCAACACACTATAGTACCTCAACTTCTTGAAAGATATTTTAATAGGTACCATAAATTTAATTATTATAATTCCAACATTTCGCGTAAGCAACCAAGGATAAAGCTATACAGGAATATGTAAGAAAAAGCCTTCAGATGGGGTGCAGCTAAGGGATAGAGCCCTGCCTACTATGTTTGAGGCTCTCTCTGAGTTCAAGTTTCATCACTGCAATAACAAAAACCTTTAGGCTATATTACAAGCAGAGGATTCTGGGAAGAGTATCTGGTGAATTATCAAGTACCAAGTACCTGCTAACCCATCTAGACAACACAGGTTCTGTATATAAAAATATTTTTTGCAAGGGTTGGGAATTTAGCTCAGTGTGGAACCCTTGTCTAACAAGTGGGGTTTGTCCTGTCTTAGTTAGGGTTATTATTGCTATGATAAAACACCATGACCAAAAGCATGCTGGGGAGGAAAAGATTTATTTTGCCTATATTTTCATATCACAGCTCAACAAAGAAGGTCAGAACAGGAACTCAAACAGGGAAGGAACATGGAAGCAGGAACTGATGCCGAGGCCATGGAGGAATGTTGCATACTGGCTTGTTCATTATGGCTTGTTCAGCTTGCTTTCTTATAGAACTCAGGACCATCAGCCCAGGGATGGCACCACCCACAAGGGACTGGACCCTTCCCCATCAGTCACTAATTTCAAAAACTGCCCTACAGGCTTGCCTATACTCAATCTTCTGAAGGCATTTTCTCTTTTTTAAGCATAATTTTTATTGACTTTGGGAATTTCACATCATGCACCCCAATCCCAGTTCCTCCATATCTGCCCCCTCATTCCCACAGCATCCTCACCAAAAGAAAATTTAACAAATATTAAAGGGCCGGGCGGTGGTGGCGCACACCTTTAATCCCAGCACTCGGGAGGCAGGCGGATCTTTGTGAGTTCAAGGCCAACCTGGTCTATAAGAGTTAGTTCCAGGACAGGCTCCAAAGCTACAGAGAAACCCTGTCTCAAAAAACCAAATAAAATAAAATAAAATAAAATAAAAAAATTAAAGGGGCTGGAGAGAAGTCTCAGCGGTTAAGAGCACTGGCTTTCTTTCTGAGGACCCAGGTTCCGTTCCCAGCACCTACACGGCAGCTCACAACTGTCTATAACTCCAGTTCCAGGGGACCTGATACCTTCATACCAATGCACACAAAATAAAGTCAAATAAATCAAAAAATACTAACTAAAAACAAAATAAAGTAAAACAAACCAACCAAAAAACCACTTCGCTCCTCTCTCAACACTTCTTCCTTTGTCTTATGGCGTTGGGAGCTATGGGGTGTCACACAGTGTGCCCTTTGGTCCACTCAGCTTTACTTGCAAATGTTCATTGCAACAAGCTGTTGGGTCTAGTTCATGGTCTCTGGCTTCTTGGGCATCAATACTGGACCCTCACCAAAACCCTGTTGTTGCCCCGGTGATGGAGGTGCTGCAGCTCAAAGAACCAGTCTCTTCATGTATTCTGGCAGGTCACAGATGGGGTAGATTCTGGGGTGGGCCTGGGTGGTAGCTGATTTGGTCAGTTTTTTGCTCCTCAGGCAAGGGGCAGAGCCAGCTCTTCTAAACCTGTGCCATCAGGGCCAGCTCTCCAGTCCTCTACCCTGTGGAGAGGGGTGGAGCTATCTCTCCTGAATATGGGACCAGCTCTCCCAGAAGGGGCAGGACCAGCGCTCTCAGCACTACCCTTGGATTTCAACATTTATGGTTCCTATGACCCCCTGTGGTAACATACGCCATGGAGATCAACAGACCCCAGCTGCAGCAGGACCATGGACCCTGAAATGGCCCTCAGCAGCAGCTTGGGTCCAGATGTCACCATGGCCCTGGTGACTACACAGGCCTCCCAGATGAGTGTGGCCCTGGTGGCAGCATGGCCCTTGAACACCAACATGGTCTCAGGTGGCTGGCCAGACCCTGAGTATCCACATGGCCTTCAGTGGTAACAGAAGCCATGGACAGACATCAACTCAGACCCTGGCTGGTGGTGTACGACCACAAACCCAGACATGGCCCTCAGCAGTAGCTACAGTGCAAATGTCACCATGACCCAGGGTGGCAGCACAGGCCACTCAGATCAATCAGCATGGCCCCAGCAGTAGTGTGTGTAGCCCCAGGTATCTGCCCAGACCCTGACGGCATTTTCTCAACTGAGGTTCCCTTTCTCTGAAATGACTCTAGCTTGCTTCAGATTGATGTAAGAACTAGCAGCCACACATCCTCAACTAAAAAAAAAAGAAGTCACAAAAAACAAACAACAACTTCACAAACAAACAAGGCTAGTAGCAAGCACAACCTTTCCAGGCTAGCCAGGACTACATAGTGGGACCTGTCTCAAAATACAAACAAAACAAAACAAAAAACAAACCAGTGAGCTCCAGGTTCAATGAGAGACCTTGTGCAAAAGGAGTAACATGGAGGAGGGGGAAGGAGAGAGGGAATGCACCTTCATATGCAGGCACAGGACACCTGATGTTCTCCTTTGATTCTGTGCACAAGGGGCAAACACTGACTCCCCCAAAAAAGCAGATCCTTTATGGAAAGGCAGCAGGGAAGAGGTATATATTAGGAAAAAAAGATACACACATGTAAAAATAGCATAATGAAACTCAATATTTTGTGCATTTGTTAAAAGTAACACATAAGAAGAGAATTTTAAAAAGCTGCACAGGTTGGGGTGATGACTCAGTCAGTAAAGTGCTTGTAACTTATACGTGACCACCTGGGTTTGCATCCCCAGCACTCACAATTAAAACACTTTCAATTCCAGAACTGAGAAGGAGGCAGAAGGAGGATCTCTGTGGTTTGCTAACTAGCCAGCCTAGCCAAATCTGCTAGCTCTAGGTCAGTGAGAAACACTGAAAAAGCAGGTAGAGAGTGATCCAGGAAGAGCCCAAATGTCAACCTCTGACACCCACAGGAATGCACATACACATGAACACATGTAAAAATGCTGCAGTAAAAGCAATAGTTACAGAGAAAATCAAACTTATCTATGACAGTACCAAAAATGGAATCAATGATGAAAAATAGATAATATATTTAGGAAGCGCTCCCAAGAAAAATACAGAAAGTGATGTTGTATATTTATACACGCAAGAGAAAAAAAGAGACAGAAAGACACCAGAGGAGAGCTCAAAAAAAGTCAGTGGACATCAGGATGATAAAGGCCACACTGGCTGAGATAGCCATGCAGCTCTTGGCCTACAGCCTACTTTTTGATTTATTACCATCTGCTTCAGTGAAAATTCTCTGAATTCTAAAAGCACATAACTGTACTAATAAATCACCTTCTCAGCCCAAAAGATAACAAACACATTAATCATGATTTCAGCCTGTCATACTACCTAGTAATAAGCACAAAATTTTAAAAAAAGCATTAAGTTCGAAAATAATAAAATCAAAACAATGTACATGGGTATATATCTGTTAAGTCTCAAGTCCCAGAACAAATGGTCGAGGTGCCTAATTAACATATCAAAGTGAACCCGGCCTCTAGGTTCTCAGCACCCCTACTGGTTATATGGTGTGGCTGGCATCCCCTGCCCTTTACCCTGAACTCTCCAACCCAGGGGCCTGGGCTGCCCTTCCCCCAGAGGCTCTTACCTATATAATCCAGACATTTTGGTTACCTGCCCCTTTTGTACCTTTGCCCTCTTGGCTGCTACACCTATTTCTCCTCTGTGGTAGTTTGAGTTTAACTGGCTCATGGGGAGGGGCACTATTAGGAGGTGTGGCTTTGCTGGAGTAGGAAAGTAGACACACTTGTTGGAAGAAGTGTGTCACTGTGGGGAAGAAGGGCTTTGAGGTCTCACATATGCTCAAGCCAGGTCTAGTGTCTCAGCTTCACTTCCTGTGGCCTGTACAAGATACAGAACTCTCAGCACCTTTCTCCAGCACCATGTGTGCCTGCACACCACCATGTCCCACCATAATAGTGGACTCAATCTCCTACGTCTGAACCGTAAGCTACCCAATTAATTGTTTTCCTTTAGAAGAGTTGCCATGGTCATGGTGTCTCTTCACAGCAATAGAAACCCTAAGACAGCCTCCCTCCCCTCTCCCTCTCCTCACATAGCTCAGGGTCATGACCACTTTGGACTCTCCCAGATGTCCCTGCTTCTGGCTATGCGCCCCCTTTTGTCTACAATTAACTTTCTCCTCTACCATACCTAGGAACAGTCATGTCCTTTCCTTTTTATTTCTTTTTTCATTCACTAACAACAATACCAGCAGGGCTGGTATATGTATACCATATTCCTTGTGCTGAACCTATTAGCATAAAACAGTGACAATATTTAACATAACCAATACCTGTGTTAAGAGACACATTCACAGTTGTGAATGTGCTTGAGAGCTGGCTAATGAGAATAGGGCTGCTATTTAAATCACACATTGAACACTGTAGAAAACATTAAAACTAAAAGAAAACAGGCCCGGAGCCACCCAAGATTACTGAGATGTTTAAAAATAGCTTAGAAGAGGAAAAGAAAAAAAAAGAAACAAAGTAGTGAAACCAAAAATGTCAGGGCAGAAACACTGCGATTAAAAAAAAAAAAAAAATCAAACCAGTAAGGCAATGGCATAGCTGAGAAACTCTTCTAAAATCACAAGGGATGATCTTTAAAAGTAAATAATCCTTTAATCCCAACACTGGCAGGCAAATCTCTGAGTTCAAGGCCAGCCTGGTCTAAAGAGGGAGTTCCTAAAATCTCTAAGGTTTCAAACTGAAAGGCTTATGCTCCATCCATAAATGCATTAGGAAATGTAAACAATCAAGCATAAGAAAAAACCACTCTATCAAGATTCAGGTAACAAAGGAAGAAAGAAAGCTTCTACAAAAGAATGAAGGCTGACTTGGCCTTAGCGGCCACAATCTACCCCAGATGGCAAAGGACATCATGGACATGTTCACAGTATTCAGAAAATAACATGCTGTTCCTTCTAAAGCAGAGTATTTGGAAGAAATTGATAAACTGTTCCTAAGATCCATATAAAATGCAGAAGACTTAGAGTAATAAAAACCATTTTGAAAAACAGGACCTATTCCATGCTGTTTCTGAAGAAGCCAGAATAATCTGGATAGTGCAGAACTGAAGTAAGGACGGACACACGGACAGAAATAAACCCCACATTTAAGGTCAACTGATTTTAGCAAGTGCACGGAGGTAAGCCAATAAGTAACCAGCAAAATATCAACGGGGAGGCGAAGGGGACTGGACCTTTTCCTTACATCATATACAGAAAAATAAGTTAAAGTGTTTCATACACATATATCTAAAAACCAAAAACATAGAAGGAAACCTTTGTGACCTTGTATAAAAAGAGACTTTTTTGTTTGTTTGTTTGTTTGTTTTGTTTTTTTGAGACAGGGCTTCTCTGTAGCTTTGGAGCCTGTCCTGGAACTAGCTATTGTAGACCAAGCTGGGCTCGAACTCACAGAGATCCGCCTGCCTCTGCCTCCCGAGTGCTGGGATTAAAGGAGTGCGCCACCACCGCCCAGCTAAAAAAGAGATTTCTTAAACACAAACTCAAAAGCACAATCAAGGACCACGTATGCTGGCCCACACCTTTAATCCCAGCACTCAAGAGGCAGAGGAGGAGCAAACTGATCTCATTTTCTGAGTTTGAGGCCAGCCTTGCTACATAGTAAGTTTCAAGCCAAACTACACTCCATAGTGATTGAGACCCTAAACAAACAAGAAAGAAACAAAACCAAACCAAAACCCACACAATACAGGAGAAAAAACCTAATAAAAACTTATTTTCTTCACAAGACACCACTAAGAAAAAGAAATGATAGTATGTCTTGGAACTGGGGCAATGACTGTAAATCATTCCTAAAATATACAAACAACACTTAGGGCTCAATAATAAGCAATTAAAACACGAACAAGGAGCTAGGCATAGTGGCACAAGTCTGCACTCCTAGTACCCTGGAGTCAGAGGCAAGAAGATCATGAGTTTGAGTCCAGACTAGGCTATCCAGTGAGACCCTATAGCAAAAACATCAAGAAGGAGGCCAGGTAGTGGTGGCGGGTAGTGGTGGCACACACCTTTAAACTTGGGAGGCAGACGGATCTCTGGAAGTTTGAGGCTAGCCTGGTCTACAGAACTAGTTCCAGGATAGCTAAGGCTAAGAAACCCTATCTAAAACAAACAAACAAGAAAACAAAAACCCAGAAATATGCTCTCCCACCATCCGCTGTTAAAGAATTACCCAGTAAAACACAGCAGTGAATAGGTGAACACACGGGTAATTCCAACACTCGGGGAGCAGAGGACACAGCTCAGTGGGTAGAGGTACCAGATGCCAAGCCTCAAGACCTGAGTCAAGACCCACATGCTTCAGGAAGGAAAGAACCAAATCCCACAAGATCTCTGAACTCCACGCATGTGCCATGGCATGCTCTCCTATCTCCCCCAATAGATAAAATAAACATGTTTTTTGTTTTGTTTTGTTTTGTTTTGTTTTTTGAGTCAGGGATCTTCTGTATCCTTGGCTGTCCTGGTACTCTGCAGACAAGGCTGACCTCGAACTCAAAGAGATTCGCCTACCTCTGGCTCCCAAGTGCTCTGGGATCAAAGGTGTGTGCCACCACCACACAGCTAAAATAAATGTTTAAAAAATAATAATAATAAAAGAAGGGCTACAGAAGGCCTCAGCCATTAAGAACATGGTTTCAGCACCGACATCAGGTAGCTCATAACTATCTATAGCTCACCTCCAGAGGATCCAACACCCTCTTCTGATCTCACTAACACATGCATCACACACACAAAAAAAATAACTGTAAAAAAAAAAAGAGGGGGGATGGGGCTGGAGAGATGGCTCAGAGGTTAAGAGCACTGATTGGTCTTCCAGAGGTTCTGAGCTCAATTCCCAGCAACCACATGGTGGCTCACAACCATCTGTAATGAAATCTGGTGCCCTCTTCTGGCCTGCAGGCATACATGCAGATAGAACACTGCAAACAAAATAAATAAATAAATCTTTAAAAAAAATGAGGGGGAGGGAACAGGAAGAAGGAGGGGAAACTGCAGTCTAGATGTAAATTAAAAAAAAAAAGGAGTCCAATATAGAAGAATCTCAGATTCAAGGTTAGCCTGGGCTATGAGGCAAGATAAATATAAGAAAGAGAAAGACAAGATAAATAAAGATGCTTGACATTAACAGTGTAGGTATAACAAAGACAGACAACGCCATATGCTATGCTGAGGATCAGAAAAATGAGTGTGGTGTCTGAATGAGAATGGCCCTGGCAGGTTCATCTATGCTTGGTCCCCAGTTGATGGAACTGATTGGAAAGGATTAGGTGTGACCTTTTTGCCCATTATGGTCCTGGACTCGTCCTCTGAAACTATAAGCCCCAATTAACTCTTTCTTCCATAAGTTGCTGTCTCAGTTAGGGTTTCTATTGCTGTGATGAAATACCATGACCAAAAGCAAGTTGGGAAGGAAAGAGTTTATTTGGCTTACATACAATTCCACATCCATAATCCATCACTGCTGTGGAACAATCTTTGTACACTGTAAATACATATAACTCTCACTGGTTAATAAAGAGCTGACTGGCCTATAGCTGGGCAGAAGGAGATTGGGCAGAAGAGCCAAACTAGGAGGGCAGAGTCTCAGGGGTCAAGAACCAGACACAGAGGAAGCAAGACGTTTAGAAAATGAGGTAAAAAAGCCATGAGCCACCTGGTAGAACTTAGATAAGAAGCACGGATTAATTTAAGTTATAAGAGCTAGTTAGTAACAATCTTAAGCTATCGGCCAATCATTTATAATTAAGTCTCTATGTGGTTAGAGAGTTGGTCAGGGGCCTCGATGAAAAACTCCACCTAAACATCACTGAAGGAAGTAGGACAAGAACTGAAACAGGGCAGGAACCTGGAGGTGGAAGCTGATGCAGAGGCCATGCTCCTCATGGTTTGCTCAGCCTGCTTTTTTATAGAACCTAGGACCACCAGCCCAGAGGTGGCACCACCCACAATGGGCTGGGCCCTCCTACATCAATCACTGATTTAAGAAAAATGCCCTAGACAAAAACATTTAAAAAAGAAAGAAAATGCCCTACAGGCTTGCCAGATATGGAGGCATTTTCTCAATTGAGGCTCTCCCCTCTTTGATGACATAGAAGTAGCCCACACCATTGCTTTGATCATGATGTATCATCACAGCAGCAGAAAAAGAATGGACACAACAGCTAGTGACAATGTTACAAAAGAAAACAGTGTAGGTGCAGCGTTCATGTCTTTGAAATTAAATTAAACTAGACTGTGGTTGTACTGTGGCTACCTACAAGGATACTGTCCCTGTAAGTGGACAACCCGCTTCACGTGCTGAGCACTATGATGTTCTGCCCCAGGCAGAATGAAGCTAAGTAGTCAGGTACCATGGAGCCACAATCAGTCCTCAAGTTGTTTCTGTCACAATGACACAAGTACAATTATAAATGTGAGATTTCAAAGGTTTCTGAGTCAGTGTCACTCTGTTCCAAGCTGATCTGAAACTCATGAAGCCCAGGCTGACTGTAGGCATAAGCCACCATACTCTAAAACAATTTTAAATGGTCATATAGAACAGAAATAAATTTTGCTTCAGTTATGCCAGGAAAAACAATACACAACCTCCAAATCATTGCAGAGAATAAAACAAACAATAACACCTCTTATTTTAGTCTGTTAACACAAAATCCTAAACAGAAACCCAAGTTAGGGGGCTGGAGAGATGGCTCAGTGGTTAAGAGCACTGACTGCTCTTCCATGGGACCAGGGATCAATTCCCAGCATCCACATGGCAGTTCTATAATTTTAGTTCCAGGGGATCCAACACACTCACACAGACATACATGCAGGCAAAACACCAATGCACATAAAATAAAAATAAATAAAAAGAAATCCCAGATAGAAATCATAAAATATGACAGGATAAAAATAAAGGCAGCTAAAATATATGTGCAGAGTCATGGTATCTAAATAAAAAATGTAGCAAGTAAAAAAAAAAAATAAAGGCAGTTAAAGAATACAAATACTTCACACTCCCTATGTATGGTAGTTTGGATGAGACTGGACCTACAGGCTCATATATTTGAAATATTGCGTACCTAGTTGGTGGAACTGTTTGGGAAGATTCATTAGGCGTGGCCTTGATGGAGGAGGTGTGTCACTGGGAACTGGCTTTGAAGATTCAAAAGCTGATGGCATTCCCAATGTCTTTCTCTTTGCCTGGTGCATGTGGGTCAAGATGCATGTGCTCAGCTCTTGCTCCAGCTCCCTGCCTGCCTGCCTGCTGCCATTATCCTGCCGTCATGGTCATGAACTCCAACCCTTTAGAACTGTGAGCCATCAAATTAAATGCCTTCTTTTTTATAAGTTACCTTGGTCATGGTGCTTTGTCACAGCAACTGAAAACTAAGACAATATGGTAAATAGCAGAAGGATATAAAACATTAATTATATAAAACATAAGATGGTAAAATGACAAATGCAAAGACAAGGCAAAGAAATTAGAAGAGAACAGCACATAGCCTCAGGCCCAACAGACAACTGATACCAAGAAAAAATACAAGTCTGCAAGAGAGACAGTGTAGGAGAACCATCATGTTCAGGGCTAGCCTGAACTACACTGTACGAGTACAAACACATACAAAGTACTGTGCTGCCTGGCATACTGCAAGAGCTCACTATTATCTATTACCCAACACTTGTAGGTTTAGGTTTTTCTGATGGCGATAAAAACTAATGCATGCTTACCACATAAACATTTAAAAGTTAAGTAACCTACCACACCTGAAGTTAATCACTGTGCTTTTATTTATCCAACGTGCATCCTCGTAATCTCCTTTCTAATACCTCTGTGATTGAAATGGTTCCTTGGGGCTGCGACTACACTGATCAGAAATGATTGTGCTGTACTGTAACTTTGCACTAGTGTTAGCAAACCCCTAAGATAATCAACTTACAGAAAGGCTTATTTTGGAAATTCTAGTCCATTACTGACTGACTGCACTGTTTCTGGTCCGATAGCAAGGCTACTGGACTGTAGTGTGTGTAGCACCTGTGCTACCGGATGGTATGCGAGCCGGGACTACGCTGGAGACTTAAACACACACACACACACACACACACACACACACACACACACACACGAGGACACAGGTCATCCTTGAAACAAGAATGCCAAGTTTATTGTGCGCCAGGGAAGCTTATACAGGGATCCTTAACTGATAGCCACGCCCCAGCTCTCGGGCTCTTTCAGCTGCAGACCCATCAGAACCCATCCCCCTGCCATCAAGGTCTTGTGCTCAGAGCAGCTGCAGGCACAGGGAAACAAGTTGTTTTGCTCAGTTCACTCCAGCAGGCAAAGAAAGTCAAGGGGCCAGGGGTCTGCAGCCCCATCAAATGGGGGAGCTGTTTACCACTTACCTCAGGGCTGGGAAGTGAAAGAGTCTAGGAGAGACCTCTACTGACTTGAAGGTACACACACTACATCCCACCTCTAATGGAAATCTCCACCACATTCCAACAGTACCATCCTCAGACCAAACCTTCAGCAACCGGACTTTTGACAACAACTGCAGTGGTTCTGGGTTCAAAAGTGGTATGCTTTGTGAGACTGAACAGTAAAAGCTATTTGGTGTTTGGTGGGAATCTGCTGCCTGGTTCACAGAAAGACCTAGTTCATTGTATTCTTTATCACATAGGAGAAGAAAGGGAGCCTCTAAAAGCCAGCTGAGTGCTAGAACACCTATCTCTTACTTCCTGTCTGCCAAGCAGTGAGGAGCAGCCCCCACCATAAGCTCCTACAGCCCTGATATCCTGCCCTGCACAAAGGATCAAGTAACCATGGACTGAACCCTCTACCCTCTAAAACTGAGCTAAGACAAATCTTTCCCCCCTTAAAAGTCAAATAAATCAGGAAAAGTAGAAAAGCATCTTTAAAATCCCTTCTGTAAAGGCATTAATACTACTCATGAGGACTTCTCACTTGGTCTAGGCACTTCTCAAAGGCCCTATCATAACATCCCACCCTGGGGATTAGGCTCCAACCTATGAATTTGGGGAAGAAAGACACATCCAGCCAACAGCAACAACTAAGGAAAAATGAGGTTATAAACTGGGTGTGGATAGTACACGCCTTTAATCCAGCACCTGGGTGATGGAGGTAGGCGGGATCAGGAGTTCAATGCCACCTTTAACTACATGGTGAGTTTGTAGTAGACCTGGATTATGTGAAACCATCTTTAAAAAATAAAAAAAGGCTGGGCAGTGGTGCCACACACCTTTGATCCAGTACTCAGGAGACAGAGACAGGCAGATCTCTGTGAGTTCGAGGCATACAGAGTAAGTTCCAGGACAGACTCCAAAGCTACACAGAGAAACCCTGTCTCAAAAACAAAACAAAACAAAAAAGTTATTTTTTAAAATTCTATTTATTTATTTAGAGATAAGAGTTTCAAGCACTGTTGGCTGGTTTCAAACTCACTACATAGGCAACAATGATCTGAACTGGTTTTCCCTTCTCCACATCCCGAATGTTGGGATTACACACATGTACCAGCATGTCAAGCTTACAGGATGCTAAAGAGCACATCCAGGGCTTTATGCATGCTAGGCAAGCACTCCACAAATCAAGCTATATTCCCAGGCCTTAGAAAGTATGATTTAATCATTTGTAGCTTAATTAGTATTAGTTAGCATTCTATCACTAAAACTACCTGAGGGGTCAATCTAAAGGAAGGGTTATTCTGGCTCTTGCTTTGGAGAAGCCAGACTAATGGGCTGGCTCTTGCTTCCGGGCTGTAGCAAGGCACAATACATTAGCTAGAATGTGAGTACTCATGTCATAATAAGAGAGCGGGGTGAAAGAAAGGGTGGCAGGCTATTGTGTAGTCGAATGAAAAAACGTCCCCATAGGCTCGCTCATGGATTTGAACACTTGGTCCCCAGCTGATGGCCTGTTTGGGGAGGTTATGGAACCTTCAGGAGGTAGAGCCTTTTGGAGGAAGACCATCACTTAGGTGGACTTTGAAAGGATTTATAGCCTCATCCTGCTTCCTGTTCTCTCTTTGCTTCCTTCCTGCGTATGAAAATTTGCAGCCCCCTTCCTGCTCCTACTCCTAAGCCATACCTTCCCTGCCATAAAGAAGTCTTCATTCTCTGGGAGTGTAAGCCAACAAAAACTCTTGCTTGGTCATGGATTTCAACACCGCAATGGAAAAATAACTAAAACAGGTATCAATAATCCCTTCAAGGGCATAAACTCAATTACTTAATTCTATCTAGATTCCAGATTCCACTACCTCCAAACAGAGCCACACGCTCAGGAACAAACTTCTAATGCAAGTCCTTTTGGGAGACATTCAAAGTCCAAGCTGTGCCTGTAAAATGCCTCTTCCCTCTCACCTTTCCTCATCTGCAGAGCTCCACTTAGACCTACTGCCAATCAGGGAAGGCGCTAACTACGGCCAGCTGAGCAAACTCTCTTGGTTCTACCAGCACTCCCAGGCCTAGGGCACTTTCCTTCAAACAATCACTTATGAATTCCTCAAGCAATGATGCTGGGTGAAGACAAGCCTCTGTGAAAGCCTCTTAACTCACTAAAAGCTTTCAGCCTGGAAAAGGAGCGCTCCTACCTCCATCCTTTCCATTCCCTTCCCTTCTGCTAGGACTATAACTACTTTTCTTATCAACTGGATTCCTCTCCCGTTTCTTTCTAAGTTATTGTTATGGCTTGTTTTGGGGTTGTTTTGTGTTTTGTTTGGTTTTGTTTCTTGTTTTTTTTTTTTAACAGGTTCTTGATATATAGCCCTGGCTGCCTTAGAACTCACTATGTAGACCAGGCTGACCTCAAACTCATAAAGATTCACCTGTCTCTGCCTCCTGACTGCTAAGATTGACTACAGGTTTTTTATTTTTTGGTTTTGTTTATTTTAATGAATGTGCTCTTCCTTACAAGAACACAAAAGAAAATGAGATAAGATTTCTTATTAGAGAATGGAAAAGGACCAGAGAATCACAGATGGAAAAAAAAGATAGACCCACACACACGAGCACGTACAATACATGCGCATGCACTTGTACATAAATTAACATGTATACAAATTAACATAGACAAATGAATGTTAGATTCTCTACTGTGAGTTCATATTAATTAAATATCTAAATATATTCACAAAATAAAATTTTAATATCATGATCAAAATCAAAGTCCTTATTATACAGCCAAAAGACACAAAGGCTATGTACAGTTCTGCAGTAAAGCATTTGCCTAGCATGTGTGAGGCTCTGGGTTCAATCCCAGAACCAGAAAAGGGGTGGAGGTGGGGGGCATAACCACGAGTTTGGAAAACATTTTAAACCCTGGAAATATCCAGTGTTCAAAAAGGACACATCTGGCCCTACTGATGAAAGCGGAAACTGAAAAGCCACTCTGGAAACAATCGAGCACCAACCGCTGGGGCTGAACATACTACTAACCTATAATCTGCAATGCCACCGCTAAATTTAGACTCGAATCTTGAACACTCCGTACTAAGAGATATTTAAGAGGAAGCTCATAGTAATTCTTTAAAACAAAATTTTCATTATCCAACTATCCATAAACAGAAGAGATAAACCAACAGTGGACTACCCAGAAAAAAAAAAAGGAGTATATGAAAATAAATGAGTTAAGACGCTTTTGAGATAAATCCTAAACAAAGCCATACAGAAAATATTTCATTTATGAAACTTCAAAATCAGGTCAAAAGAATATACTATTTTAGGGATACTTAGAGTCACAAAGGTACGGCAGCTCACACCTGCAACCTCATCACTTGGGAGGATGAAGGAGGAGGACTGCCAAAACTTCAGCACTAACCTGAACTACAGTGAGACCCTACTGAAATAAAGCAAAAGTGCCAAGATCAGGAGCTCCAGGCCACCCCTGAACTTGATGAAACCTTGTCAAAACAGAAACACATATGAGAATATTCTAAATCTGAGCTGGAGAGATGGCTCAGTGATTAAGGTGGCCTTGCAGAAGACCCAGGTTCTGTTCCCAGCATCCACAACGTGGCTCACAACCATCACTACCTCCACTTCCAGAGGATCCAATGCCCTCTTCTGACCGTCACAGGCTCGCACATGGTGCATATATGTATATGTGTGTGTGTGAATTTAGGCAAAACACACACACAAAGTAAAATAAATCATAAGAGTCCATATTGTTTATATAAAGACCCACATTCAATTCCCCGTACCCATAACGGGCAGCTCCTATAACCACAGCTCCAGATAGTCACACCCATACTCAGAAAGTCATACCCACACAGACACGTAATAAAAGAGAAGCTAATGTCAAAACTATGCATTAGCCGAGTATGGTGGCTCATGCTTTTAATCTCGAGAGATGGATCTCTATGTATTCCAGGCCAGCTATGGCTACACAGTGAGACCATTATATGACATTCCTGAAAAAGGAAAAACATTGGAAATGATGAAAAACAAAAGAAAAAGATCAACGAGTGGGGGGTTGGTGAGGAGAGTTAAGAACAGACAAACACCCAGAATTCTTAGGACAGTGAAAAGTTTGTATGACAGTATATGATGGATCATGTCATCTTACATATCCCAAACCCACAGAATGTGGGTCACCAAGAGTGAACTTTAAACTATGAACTTTGGGTGACAATCTGGGCTCATCAAGGGTAACAGAAACCAGTGCTGATAAGAAGTCTGAATGTGAGAAGAGAGTATATGGTATAATATTCTCGTTTTCCTTTCAGCTTAAACCTGTTCTAAAAACTTAAAAGTTTTAAACTCGTAAGTACACAAAACCTCCAACTGCTGAGAAATTCCTTGTTAGCTTGTCTTGGAACGTTGTCCTTTCTAGAAATGTATCAATCATAAAAATGCACGAATTTCTTTAGCACGGACACCTGTTGGGGGTGTCAAGGCATAGAGGGTCGAGCCTCTGGGCAGGGAGTTCTAATACTGGGCGCCACAATGAGCTTCCCAAAAGCTGGTTTATCAGAGTCTACAAATCTGCGAAGGCCCTCTGGGATGGACGCATCCACAGACAATGCTACACTCCCCATCTTCGCTCAGCTATAAAGCGCAGATTACCAACGGGGACTTCCAAAGCTATGACAGTGGGGGTGGGGATGAGGAGACCAGATCCGTCTCCAGGGGAAAACACGGCACTTATCCCACATAACTAAATGACGACCAGGCAAAGAGTTCAACAAATGTTTCCAGACAGGGTAACAGGCCAAGCCCCCTTACTACGCACACTCCCCGCTCACCCTGGGTGGAGCCGCCTCCCAGCGACCCTCTCGGCCCGCCGGAAACGGCAGCGAGCTTCTTCGTGGCCAGATCCCGGGGACGCGCCCACTGACAACCCGCGGACCACGCCACCAGGGGCGCGCGTGACCGCGCCCACGCGGCCCTCCCGTGCGCCGCGCCTTTGGGTCCATTTCCACTCAGCTCTGGGTCATCCTCCGGCCTCGGGGGCCGCGCCCACCAGTCCCAGCCAGGGGCAGCCCGGTCCGCTAGGCCCCGACCCCAGGCCCGAAGCCTCTGCCTCCCCTCTCCTCACCGTGTCGACCCCTGAGCTGTCTTCCCGTGTGCCCTCGGTCTCCTCGCCGACCGCAGCTTCCAGCACAGCGCCAGGGCCCCCCAGCGGCTCCAGGGGTGCAGGCTGCAATGGCCTCTCGGGGTCCGGAGGTGTCTGCTCCATAGCCGCAGTTCGGCACCGTGAATACAGTGCGCCTGCGCCGTGCCTGGCCCGCGGCCGTCCCGCCCCCTGCCTCTTGTAGTCCCGCCCCCTGCCCACAGAAGCTCCTCCCCGGTAGCTGAGAAGGCTGGAGGCTGAACAGAGGGAAGTAAGGGAAAGCTAAGCAGAGACACTGGTCAGCTACGAAACTGGAAATCTGGAAGAACCAGTGGAGACAGAAAAAAAAGAAGTGAACTCAAAAAAAAAAAAAATGCAGAAATCATAGCAAAGCTGTGGCGGCGTACACCTTCAATCCCAGCACTCAGGAAACAGAGGCGGGTAGATCTCTGAGTTTGACACTAGCCTGGTCTACCGAGTGAGTTCCCGGACAGCCGGGGCTACACAGAGAAACCCTGTCGGGGTGGGGGGGAGTGGGAGAGGGGACAAATTATTAAGATTGGGGGGACCCTTCAAGTAAATTCAAAAGAAAAGAAAGGTCTTCTGACCATCACCTTTGCCTGGCATCCACAGTTCTGTTTCCCCATGCAGCGTCGATGATTAACTTTCAGAGGTTAAGTAACACACTCAGCAAAAGATAACGCTTGAGGGTTTGAGGGCAGTGAAGACGGACAGGCTGCGGCAGGGCGGGTGTTTAAACCTCAGACACTGACGCACTGGAGACCTGATGATTTTCTACACAAGTCTCCCGTAATTTTCTGAACCTGCACCTCTGTAAGATTCACTGTGGTTGCCTGAAAATGCTCACTGGCTGTAGCCAAAATAGAGGACCTTGGGGTCCGTGTTTCTACACAAAATCTGCTCTCAGTTTTTCAAGGACCCTAACGGATCTTTCTGAAAACAGCCTTTTCATGTTATGAAACGCAACTTCTTCCTCCTGGAATGCAATTTCTTCTCTCTCTCCCTCTCCACCCCCCTCAAAGTTCCATTCATACTCTAAGCCTCTTCCATGCTATTTTATAATTTGTGTTCCCGTCCATCTCCGTCACTAGACTTTGGACTCCTTTAAAGCAGGGACCCACCCTGTCTCGAAAAAACCAAAATAATAATAATAATAATTAAAAATAAAAAAATAAAGCAGGGACCCACCCCCTAGGTATCCTCTCCCCCCTCCTCTCTCACAAAGCCCAGAGTACCTAGGTTTGGAAGAATTTTCTTGCTTACCAGGAATTAGTTACGCCAGGCAAACTCCCAGAAGGCATACTTTTAAATCAGAAGACGCTCACTAATCACAGGAGGGATAGATTTGTTCTCCTTAGAAAACTGGATCCTAAAGCCAATAGGATGCTTGCTGTGTGGGGGGATGGGGTGGGGGGGGATGGGGGAGTGGGGGTGTCTCTCCTTGCAGTGAGTGGGAACACGGAAAAGTCACCTGGCTTGATGAGGCAGTCTCTGAAGGAGGTCATGGTACTGTCCACTGTTCTTGCTTCTTTTAAATATGTGTGTGTGTGAGAGAGAGAGAGAGAACTAGCCTGGTAGTAGTGGCACACACTTTTAGTCCCAGCACTCTGGAGATAGAGGCAGGTGATTCTCTGAGTTTGAGGCCAACCTGGTGTACACAGTGAGTTTCAGGAGAGCCAGAGCTATACAGAGAAACCCTGTTTGGGGAAAAAAAATAAATAATAAATAAAACTGAAACTGGGCAGATTCATTGGCTACCTTGAACCCCTCATTCCTCCGTACCCTTTGTGTGTGAAAAAATTACAGGGTTGGGGATGTAGCATTTGACGCTAGTAGCAATTTCCTTGTGTTGTCTACCTCGTGTTCCCATCAAAACTATTTCTTCACTTAGAGCTTTGCTTTGCTTTGTAACATAAAAGCTTCCTGACTAGGGATGGCACAGTGGTGCAGTGCCCGCCTAACATCTACAAAGCCCTGTAGATCCTAGCATGTACAAGACTCCGGTTTCAATTGCCAGAATGAGAACAAGGAAGTGGAGAGTGGGGCACGGGGGGTATCAGTCAAAAGGGTTTTGGTTTGGTTTGGTTGAGCTTTTAATCAGGTGAGTTTGTTTTGAAACAGGGTCTCACTATGTAGTTCTGGTTGGCTTCCAGCTCAGAGACATGCCTGGCCAAAAGGGTTCTTGAAGACTCTATTAGAGCAAAAGGAGCTTCCTATGGCTGCACATGCTAATAATCCCAGGAACTGGGAACCAGAGACAAAAGAATGGCAGGTTTGAAGCCATTTTGGACTACATGGAGAGTTCTAGGTCAGTTTGGGCTACAAAATGAAACCCTGAATCCAAATAAGTAAAGATCTAAATTTAGAAAATTTGGCTTTGGACTGGAGAAGTGGCTCCGTGGTTAAGAGCACTTGCTGCTTTCGCAGAGGACCTGTGGCGGGCAGGCCCAGGCTTTAGCACTCCTCCAGCTCCTACCACACCCGATGTTGTGATGGAAGTACCATTCGGGCCATAACACTCAGCATTGTAGACAGCACCACCTGCCAAGGCCTAATCTACCAAAGTCCGTAGTTCTGGGGAAATCTCTCTATGTACTAACCTTGCTTTTCATCTTCTTTGTGCTGCTTCCGGCTAACTATTCTTACTTCCTGAGGTGTGTCAACCCAAGATATGACTTTGTGCCTAAAAACACACCCTGAGAAAGGTTCGGGGCTACACTGGGATCTCAGATACCCAGTATAGTCACTATATGGATAAGAAATACATTCTGTTGGCTTAAACCTTTGCCCAGGTAGTTTTCTCTAGTGGATGCCCCACAAAAGACCTAGGTTTGGTTCCCAGTACCCATAACAGACTGCTGTAGCGTACTTCTGTAAGTCCAGTTTAAGAGGATTTGGTGCCCCCAAAGTTACTATAATTTAGATAGGCATGAAGGGCCCCAGCCTGGTAGCTGTTTGCTGCGAGTCTGCAGAAGCAATGAATCAGCGTGTACGGGGGGGGGGGGTCAGAGGAAACAAGAACACAAACAATAACAAGTCCCAGCTTTCCTTTATTAAAGCCAGCTAATCGAGAGCGCTAGCTTCCTAGCATCCTGGCCTCCAGGCCATGTTAGCGTTCATGTATGTAGAAGTCAGATGACGTTACAGGAGCCTGTGCTCACCTCCCACCCTGTGGGTCACAGCGATCAAACTCAGGTTATCAGGCTTAGTGCCAAGTGCCCTCACTCCCGGAGCCACCTTGCCTACCCTAAGTGGATGATCTGCAAGTCCACTGAATGCAAGTGCAAGGGAAGCCAGAGGGTTTGTTGATATCCCTTCCCACCCCCGTAGTAAGAGATGACTTTTTTGTTTCCTGGCCACCCTGACCTGAATAATCACACAGAAGCTATATTTTTTTTAAAGATTTATTTATTATGTATACAGAATCTGCCTGCAGGCCAGAAGAGGGTACCAGATCCCATTACAGATGGTTGTGAGCCACCATGTGGTTGCTGGGAATTGAACTCAGGACCTCTGGAAGAACAGTCAGTGCTTTTAACCTCTGAGCCATCTCTCAGCCCCACAGAAGCTATATTAATTATAAAACTGTTTGACCTATTAGCTCAGGCGTTTTATTAACTAATTTTTATATCCTAAATTAATTCGTTTCTGTTAATCTGTGTATCGGCACGAGGCTGAAGCTTACTGGTCAAGATCTCCTGGTCTGTCTCCTTCGGCTGCTACATGGCATCTCTTTGACTCCGCCTACTCTCTTTCTATATCTCTGTTCGGATTTCCTGCCTGGTTTTACTCTGCTAAGCCATTGGCTGAAACAGTTTCTTTATTAACCAATAGTAATAAACCATATTCACAGCATACAGAGGGGACTCCTGCATCACCCAACCCTGCCCTTTCATCATCTCAGGGAAGGTTCTGAGTCACCTTGCCCTCTTCCCTTTGATCTGACAGCAGAGCTCTGAGTCAGCTGATTAACTAAGAACCACAGACCTCAGGCCCCAAGGGAATGTGAGTGGAAGGTGCTTTTTTTGTGTGTGTTTGTTTTGTTTCTTCCTTCTGTGGATAAATCAAGTTATTACCTAATCTAACCCCTCATTTTGCAGGCATGGAGAGAGCATCTTGGCTATAGTCACTACCAACAGCTTGTGAGTACCAGAGCAGAAATAGAGCTCTGAGTCCCACCATATGCTAGCCGCGTGGGGAGCATCCGACTCAGAGCCAGCGGGGCCTCCATGAGGCAGGCATGCCCTTTTCTACAGGGGTGGGAGGCTGAGATCTGGCTAAAGGAGTGAACTGAGCCCCAGCAGCCAGCCAGCTGCCTGTGACTGTTAAGAGTACTGATTAGTCTCAAAAGTGGATAGGGAACTCGAAACAGTGTAACCACCTCCAGGCCGGAAGTCAATAACAAGTGCACAGTGTGGCGTAGTTCGAGTAAAGGAGACAGGAAGAGGTAGTGCATGGGGGTAGAAAGCTTTGGCATGCGATTCCTGCGGAAAGGAAGAGAAGTATGGGCTACTGAGGGCTGAGAGTACCTAGCAGAAAAATGGGAAAGTTCTTCTGTCCTTCCTTCTTCCCCTTCCCACCTAGGGGCTCACAATGTAACCAGGACTGGCCTCAGACTGTCAGACCTCCTTCCTCCACCGAGTGCTGGAAAAACAGGTGCATGCCACCACACCTAGGTAGACATGTTCTACCTAGAAGTGCATTCTGGAAAATTCCTGCCTTATTCAGAGAAAGGCTTCCTGGAAGGGAAGGAACACTCACTCAGTCTAGAGGGGGTGATTCGGGCAGGAAGCAATGATTTTAAAAACCTGAGAGTGGGTTTGGATTTTACTCCATTGGACACCAGGATCCAGGAGAGGCTCACACACTCAGCCTCTGCCCCGATGCCCCTTGCAGCTCTGGATGCATGGAGGGAAAGGAAGCAACTCTGGCAAGGACAGCATGTCACGTCTTCATAATCCACTGTATATACACATGTGCACACATGGAATGGGTGGAAAAGGAAGCTAGAGGGGCCCTGGGTACCCCACACTGGTGCTGTTTTAGGGAGGTGACAGAGGGCTTTCACTCGGTACTTCTTGTGGGAAGGTCTTCTGTAGGCAGACTTTTCTATTCTCCCAGCCAGTTAGCAAATAACCACACAGAGATTTATTATTAATTATAAAAGATCAGCTGGTAGCTCAGGCTTGTTACTAACTAGCACTTACATTTTAAATTAACCCATATTTCTTATCTATGCTCTGCCACAAGGCGGTACCTTTTTTCAACATAGCATATTCATCTTGCTTTTCTCTGCATCTCCTCATGACTCCTGATACTCCTCTCTTCTTCTTCTTCTTCTTCTTCTTCTTCTTCTTCTTCTTCTTCTTCTTCTTCTTCTTCTTCTCCTTCTCCTTCTCCTTCTCCTTCTCCTCTTCCTCTTCCTTCTCCTTCTCTTCCTCCTCTTCCTTCCTCCTCCTTCTTCCTCCTTTTCCTCCTCCTCCTCCTCTTCCTCCTCCTCCTTCTTCTTCACATTCTCCTTTTGTCTGCAAGTCCCACCTAACCTCTACCTGTCCAGCTATTGGCCAGTCAGCTTTTTTATTAGCCGGTGAAAGTAATACATATTTACAGTGTACAAAGACTGTCCCACACAAATTCAACGCAATGCCCATCAAAATCCCAACAAAATTCTTCAAAGACCTCGAAAGAACAGTACTCAACTTCATTTGGAAAAGCAAAAAACCCAGGATAGCCAAAACAATCCTGGGCAACAAAAGAACTTCTGGAGGCATCACAATCCCTGACTTCAAACTATACTACAGAGCTACAGCACTGAAAACAGCCTGGTACTGGCATAAGAACAGACAGGAGGACCAATGGAACCGAATAGAAGACCCAGATATCAATCCACACATCTTCGAACACCTGATCTTTGATAAAGAAGCAAAAAATATCAAATGGAAAAAAGAAAGCATATTCAAAAGTGGTGCTGGCATAACTGGATATCAACATGTAGAAAAATGAAAATAGACCCATATCTATCACCATGTACAAAACTCAAGTCCAAATGGATCAAAGTCCTCAACATAAAGCCAGCCACACTGAACCTTATAGAAGAGAAAGTGGGAAGTACACTTGAACGCATTGGCACAGGGAACCACTTCCTAAATAGAACCCCAGCAGCACAGACACTGAGAGAAACAATTAATAAATGGGACCTCCTGAAACTGAAAAGCTTCTGTAAAGCAAAGGACACGGCAAACAAGACAAAACCACAGCCTACAGAATGGGAAAAGATCTTCACTAACCCCACATCAGACAGAGGGCTGATCTCCAAAATATACAAGGAACTCAAGAAATTGGAGAACAAAAGAACACATAATCAAATAAAAAGTGGAACACAGACCTAAACAGAGAACTCTCAACAGAGGAATCTAAAATGGCTGAAAGACACTTAAGGAAATGTTCAACATCCTTAGTCATCAGAGAAATGCAAATCAAAACAACTCTGAGATTCCATCTTACACCTGTAAGAATGGC
>PVIU01018541.1:0-38772 GCA_004026605.1 Ondatra zibethicus
GAAAGTTGGCAGATGGAGAACCCACAAACAATGACACCAGGACCTATCTCTTCTGCATGTATTAACTTTTTGAGAACCGAGTCTTTTTGAATGCACTCCTTCCTAGGCCAGGAGGGATGGGGGTGGGCCTTGGACTTCCAACAGGGCAGGGCACCATGCCCTCTTTCAAGGAAGAAGGGGGAGGGATGAGGGGTGGGGGAGTAGTGGGAGGGGACCGGGAGAAGGGGAAGAAAGGAAAAAAAATTTTATATCTTTAATTATGTTCTTGAATGGAAAAAATAAAAAAAAAAAGAAATAACATTAGGTATCCACTGTGTTTGCCACCCAGTGCAAGCTCAGGTAACAAAAATGGCATTTTGTTGAGGAGGGAGAGGGTGAGGGGTTGGCATAGAGAATGTCTGGGCCAGAGAGGCGATTGAGGCCTAAAACCTGAACTAGTGGATCTTAATTTGTTTGCTTTGCAGGACATTTCCAAGTACCTGAGAGATTATTAGTTCCTCTCCTTTACAGAGAAAGGAACGGAGGTTTAGGGCCTTTGGTAGCTTCTCCAGCTCAAACTGGAGTGTGCATGTGCCGAGTGGGATACAAGACTGGTGGACACAAGCGCATGCTCTCACCCACCTGTGCTGGTCACTGCAGCATCTGCTGCAGAGAAGGCTGCGCCTTTGACTGTAGAGCTGCTGTCTGACTCCGTACTCCTTCAGTTGACTGCTATCTTTTTTACATTGTGTGCATAGTAAAATAGTGGGTAAATACAGTAATGGACTGAGCTTTCTTCTTTTAAAAAAGTGTATCTGTCTGTGTGTACCTGAGAAGTTATGTATGTGGGGGGGGCGGTGAGCAAGTGTACTCACTACATACATTCAGCTGCTTGAGGAAACCAGAAGGTATCAGATCCCTTGGAACTGGAGTTATAAGCAGTTGTAAGCCACCCAGTGTGAATGTTGAGAACAAACCTGGACCACTGCAAGAGCAGGAAGAGTTCTTACCTGCTGAATCTATCTCCAATCCCAGGGCTTTATTTTGTTGTAATGTGATTGAGTATATTAATTCACAAAACATTTGGCCTTTGTCTTAGTTTCTTACTCATTCCTTAGATAAGATACCCCCATATAAATAAGCACGTTGGGAGATAAAGGATTTATTTTTGCTCCCAGTTCCAGGTTGCAGTCCTTCATCGGTGGGAGTCAAGGGATCAGGAGTGTGCCGTTTGGGAGCAGGAAGTACTATGCTCTCTCTACTTACACAGTCAGTGGCTCATTCCTTGGGAATGGTGCCAGCGGGCAGGTTTTCTTATCTCAATGTTATCAAGATAATTGACCACAGAGATGCCCATCGGCAAACCTGATCTGCACAAACCCTCATTGCTGTTCTTTCTCAGGTCATTCTAGATGTCTCAAGTTGACAAAACTAACCAGTATAGCCATGTAGATAGTAAAGGGAATAGTCTGACCTGAACTGTTAATATCTGGGGATTCCATGTTGGAGGGATGGGTACAGCTCAAAATGAGAGATTTTTGTGAATGATGCTATTGATCCGTATGTTATCATCTTTCTTCCCTACAAGGTAATAGTTGTCATCTTGACATCCTCATATCTGTACATCCTTCTAGTTTTCAATTGTCCCTCACTCTCAAACAGACCTTCCTAGCTCATACATCCCGGGAATCACCTGTTTACCCTTGAAGTCTCTCTAAACCTCTCCCTTTCATCTCTTTTTGTTAATTCCTTTCTACTTTCATGTCCTGTGTCTATCTTATCTGTCTGCCTATCTATTTTCCATACATCAGTGCAAATCTACATTGTGCTTATGAGATAAAACATAAGATATTCATCTTTCTGAGTCGGACTTACTTTGCATAGAATGACTTCGTTTCATTCATTTTTTTCCTTTCTTTATAGCTGAATAGAATTCTATTGTGTATATTACCACATTTTCCTTATCCATCTAAGCAAATCGATCAGTAAATGGGCTAAAGAACCAGATAGTCTATTCTCAAAGGAAGGGATATAAATGGCCAGTAAGGATTTGAAAGAGTGTTCAACATCCTTAACCATTGAGGAAATGTACGTTAAAACTATTATGAGATTCCATCTCAGTCCAGTCATTATGGCTGTTGTCAAGAAAAGGAACAAATGCCAGTTCAGATATGAGGAAAGAGGATGGGACTATACCTGGTACAGCCATATAGAAATTGGTATGGAAGTTCTTCAAAATCTAAAAGTAGACCTACCATCTAGCTTTACTACTGCAGGAGTCTACATCTAAGTCAGCATACCACGGCGATACTTGCGCATCAATGTTCTTGCTGCAATATCCACAGTGACATGTCTTTTCGCCATTGTTCCTCGCAGCCACTTTCGAAGTATCCTTTGTTCAGGAATTTACAGTTCTGTGGTCTTTTATATGTTACAGTATTTCTTTAGGTGTTGATATGCTGATCTCTACTGCAGAGGATTGATGTAGAGTCCTTAAGGCAGCTCTTGATATGAGGTCAGTCAGTGTTGACTATGTGGTGTGATGTGTAACAAGCCAGGAGTGCTGACACAAAAGGATAGATAGCCAGCTG
Source organism: Ondatra zibethicus (assembly GCA_004026605.1). Lineage (NCBI taxonomy): Eukaryota > Metazoa > Chordata > Mammalia > Rodentia > Cricetidae > Ondatra > Ondatra zibethicus. The sequence goes on from PVIU01018541.1 coordinate 2,571, forward strand.
CCCTAATTTGGCTGTACTAAATGCCAGCTAGTGTCAGCATCTCGTGTGCTGCCCTGACCATGTTCCCTTCCCTGGAGGCCACTACAGAGCTGGAGACCTCCCAGCACCAATGCTGAGCGAAGAAATGCTGTACTGATACAAGCTTCAATCTGCCCATGAGGTCCATAGAGTGGAGGGATGTGTTCTCTGCCACACCTGACACATGGGCCAAGGCCACTGGTGCTAGATGACCATAGGTGTCAGAATGGAAACTGACAAGCAGTAAGGACACACAGGCCCTGCAACTAAATGGAAACACTGTGTGTTGAGTGGCAAGAGAATTCTGTCTTTATTTATTGGTAGTCAAAGGTCAGTTCACTTGGGAGGTAGTATTAGTTAGTGCAGAATGTCTGGCATTCAGCCTGCTCTTGAAGGCAGCTCTGTCCCCAACTTTATGAGAATACATATATGCTCTTCTATCATTTTTGAATGACAGAAGGAAATAGAGCACATAGGTATCCAGCATATTCTTGCACAAGTCAGATTATTATTATATAATCTAATTATAGTTTTATTTGTTATAAAAATTGTCCAGTGAATGGTATGTTCATCATCATATGATATAAAAGATAAGCTATAGTCTGTATAAGCTTTGTGGGAAATACTGCTCATGTGTTCCCCCACGTATAATAACTTGTAGCACCTCTGGTGTGTGAGTGCCATATGGATCAACTTTATGTTGTAGATTCTAAAGTTTAGGCTTTGATTCCTGGCCAGAGTTCCTCACTCAGCTGTTTACAAAGAAAAGAAACTCCTCTCTAGTTGAAAGTTGTGGGTCCCATGGCCAAGAATATTTGCATTGCAATCTATTCTTACCAGGCCATTTTCTACCTAGAAGTGCCATAGGAGGGGTGGAAATATGTGGACACAGCAGACAGTTTAGTAATTCTGGTTGGTACTTACACTGGTGTTGGACACCAGTTCATGAGGTCATGCCACTCCTTTTTGTCACACATAAGGAATCAGATGGCTTCAGGCAAGGTGCTCACAAGGGCACAGCTTCACATTACCCACATGGGAAGGACAGGCTGACTTTTACCAGTGCAGATACATGTTACCTGGACCAAGGATGTTCCCTTGGCCTTGAACCAGGAAACTAACTGTTGAATTGCAAGCGGTAATATTTTATTCTTGTTCTTCTGTGTTCTTCCTTCTCCTGTGACATGAAGAAGTGGTCCTAAGCCCCGAAATAATCACACAGAAACTGTATTAATAAATCACTGCTTGGCCCATTAGCTCTAGCTTTTTATTGGCTAACTCTTACATCTTAATTTAACCCATTTCTATTAATCTCTATTAATCTGTATATCACCACATGGCTGTGGCTTACCAGCTAAAGTTCCGGTGTCTGGTTTCCTGTGGGGTTACTTGGCGTCTCTCTGACTCTACCCTTCTTCCTCCCAGCATTCTGTTTAGTTTTCCATGCCTACCTAAATTCTGCCCTATCAACAGGCTAAGGCAGTTTCTTTATTCACCAATGGTATTCACAGCACACAGGGAAATCCCACATCACACCTTTTCTTCTTTCCAGCTTTCTTTTAAAACTGAAGTGTTTTCTCTGATTCTAAATATTAATTAGAATGCAGGTCCTATCACAACTGTAAAGAAGAAGTAAAAATGACTTGAACGCCAGGTAATCACTGTTGCTGTGTGCTTTCGGTCATTTGAGCTTTTGGTGGTATTTACAATAGTTTTTCTAAAGTTTGTGAGACAGTAATACAGTCTAGATTGTAATGCAAATGTTCTCTGGCTTTTATCTTCTAAATACTGTCTGGTAGTTTTCTTTCAAAAACCCTGTAGGATTATAGCAAGTCTGAAGTCCTCCGGTGGCTTAGGCTTCAGGCAGGGGGCAGTGACACTGATGGCAGAGAAAAGCTTGCATACAGTCATTCTCGTCACTCCATCGTATACGCATCAGGCCGTAGCTGTAGGCGTTGTTCCAACTTTTTTGAACAAGTGACCCTGGGAGAATTCACTCCTCATTCAAAGTGGCATAGCATGTGAGAATACCTGGGTAGACAAGACTCAAGAAAACACTTAGGGTCTGCTTCAATTCCAACCAGTTTACAAAACAACACTGCCAGAAAAGGTCACATTTAAAGTAGTTGATTCCCTCTATATTGTAAAAGTAGTATATGTTCATAGTTTCCTTCCTTCCTTCCTTCCTTCCTTCCTTCCTTCCTTCCTTCCTTCCTTCCTTCCTTCCTTCCTTCCTTCTGTGACTGGCTTAAGTTTCAAGCAGGATTCTGTTTAGAAGTCATGGCAAGGAGGCACCCCTGGATTCATGACTTCCTATTAGGAAGGAACATTTAGGTCAGTCATTAGACATTGAGTTTTGTACTAAGGTGAGGGCTTTTCATGTTTCCATGACAGCACAGTCTCAGAAAGATGGTTAAGATGCCTGGGACTCTCAGAGCTATTGTTTATTCCCTCCCTCCCTCCATGCCCCCATCTCTCTCACTTTCCTTCCCTCCGTCTTTCCTTCTCTCCTTTAAGACAAAATCTCATGTACTCCACACTGATCTAGAATTTACTCTATGGTCAAGGATGACTTTGAACTCCTGATCTTCTTGTCTCCAACTCCCAAGTGCTTAGATTACATGAACTACAATGCAAGACTGCCACTGCTTTTTTTTTTATATATATTTAAAAATTTAAATTTAAGTTTATTATTACTGGGTTAGGGAGCATATATGACTGTCATAGGACAACATTTGGAGTGCTCTCTTCCACCTTTACATGAATTCTGGGTAACAAGTCTCCAGGCTTTTGTGGCAAGTGTCTTTACACACTGAACCCCTCACTGTCCCCTTTTTAAATACTTTATCCTAAGGCTATCTGCATGATGAGTTCTCAGAAATAGAATACCCTTCTTGGTCAGGGTGTAGGCTCACAGCATGGCATTGAATGGTACCACCTCAGATTGGTAAGGGTGTAGGCTCACAGCATGGCATTGAATGGTAACACCTCAGATTGGTAAGGACATAGGCTCAGCATGGCATAGAATCGTACCACCTCAGACTGATAAGGACAGCAGGCTCACAGCATGGCATAGAATGGTACCACCTCAGACTGATAAGGATGTAGGCTCACAGCATGGCATATCATGGTACCACCTCAGACTGATAAGGACATAGACTCAGCATGGCATAAAATGGTACAACCTCAGACTGATAAGGACAGCAGGCTCACAGCATGGCATAGAATGGTACCACCTCAGACTGATAAGGGCGTAGGCTCACAGCATGGCATAGAATGGTAACACCTCAGAACTGGGTGTTGCACTGTATTTAAGTTTTTCCTCACTTCAAAAAGAAACAGATATTGAACTTTGGTAACTGATGTCTTATTGAAGAGTTTAAGGGCATCTGTCCTGATTTTTCAGTTTACTTAAAAATGTGTGAGGAAAAAATGTGCTACGATAGATGGAGAGATGTGTCATAAAGCACACACAGCACGAGTGGGCCGTTGGAGACCTTTGGTGGTGAGGGTGTTGGTAATTCTCACAGTAGCGGCTCAGCTGTCTGTGTGGTTAGACATTTGAAATGAAGTGTTGGCTGGGTCGGGGGGATCCGGATTGTGAGATTCTGTGGGAGTGGGTTCATGCACAATTCTGAGTGGCCTTTGTTGTATAGAGATTATCCACTGCTGGTTAGCTGCCTAGCTCTGGGAAACTCAACTAGAGCTAGGCTATTTCAGGAGTTAAATGGAGACAGTGCATGTATTTAATGCACATCTTATTCCCAGGGTCCCTAATAATGTTATTGGTGTTAAGCTGAAAAGGAATGGAGTGGTGATGTTTAATGCTGTCAACTTGACATGTTCTGGAATCACCTAGGAGACAGACTTCTGGGACGTCTGTCAGGGAGTTTCTAAATTAGGTTAATTAAGCTGGTAAAACATAGCTAAGATCTAAGTGGCACAGTTCCATGGGCTGAGTGAAAAGGGGGAAGCTAGCTGAGTACCAGCAATCCTCTCCACTGTTGATGGGATGCAATGTGGCAGCTGGCTGCTCCACACTCAGCTCTCCTCATTGTGATGGACTGAACCCTCAAATTATGAGCTGAAATAACTCCTTTTGTCAGGTGTTTCATTGGAGCAACTAGAAAGTGACCAATGCATCTGTGAGTGTGACTTCACAGTGCATAGGGCTTAGTGATCGTGAATGGATGGCCTTAGAAAGAGGGCCCACTCAGGGCCAGACATTCTCCTTTGGCTATTTTGGGGGTACCTAGTCAGGCAATTTTACCCTGCTTGATGCTGTGTGGACCCTTAAGTTAGAGACTCCACACTAACTTGTGTGAGGCAAGAACCATGCAGAGCTGAAGAGTGGCTTCATTAGGTGAGGCTTAGGCCTCTCCTCCCCAGCCCTCACCTGTAGACCCTGGTGGTGTGGCATCACTGAAGGGCTTTCAAAAGAGTGGGAGGTGACATCTGTGTCATGAAACTTGGCTCTGTCCTGAAATCACTGCAAATTTTTAAACCCTGGTTTGTAAAAGTTGGATCCCTTTGTGGAAGGTTGGGACACCTCCTTTTGGAAGGTTGTCTATAACTTTTGTACAGGTATCCTGGGAAATTCTTTTAGGACATACATCATGCAGACTGTCCCAGATCGTGCTGGGAGACAAAGAAAAGAGCCTGGAAGGGGTTGCAGGTGGGCTTAAGGACATCAGCACTGGGACCAGCGCTGTCAGTTGTTGTGGGAGAGCAGCTGGGGTTGGGGCTATTTCTAGTCTTACATTTCTTCTTTTAAATCTCCTTAAAACACAGTGGCATTGCTTTGGGTGTTAATGCTTTTTATCTTCCATGAGTGTTTCTGGTCCCTGCCGAGGTCTTGAATGTCATATAGTCATATTTTCTGCTGATTTGTGATCTACCCTGTAATTTGCACAAGATATAGTAGAGGTTTCTTCTGAAGAGCTGATGCTCTCCAAGTGCCTTCATGCTTTGTGTGTGGAAGTTTGGTGACCAAGTCTGTAGCCCTGCAGTGTTACATAGTCTCAGATAAGCCTTAGGTGTGTCAGTAACGTCACATGAGGATTTGGGGCCTCATGGTAGTAGATTGTATCCTTAAATTTTCCTGTCGAAACAACAGTTTTTGGTTTATTTTAACAAACCTAAGATTACTATATTAATTTATATAAAAGAGCAAGATTTTATCTGTTTCTAGGCTTATAAGATATTGCAATGAATGGACTCTTTCTAGAGATGATTTTTATTTAGTGGTAATAATTTTTTATCATCAGTGAGGTATTAATGGTTATGCAAGTGATAAATAATGCTAGAGCTAAGCATAAAAGAGTAGATGAGCTGATCATGGTAATTTGGATGAGGTCTATAGCATATTAGTAAATATATACATGTATTAAACTATATCAGTATGAGAAAACAGTGATTTAAGAAACCAATTTCAGAAGTTTTGTAGGGACCGAAATGAAAATTATTCCCTCAAAAACATAAGCATGTTTGTGTTAATATAGTATATTACGACTTTTTTATGATCAATAAACTGCTCAAACTAGTTTTATCATGCCCCCATAACATCTGAGTGAAGGGATTGTTTTTCATAATATCTAATAAATTGGTTATCATACCCAGTATAATATTTTAGATTTAAAGGTTGCATAAAAGTTGTCTTATTAATAAAAGTATTTTTAAAAGTTCACCCTGAGTAGCTTCGTATTTGAATCTCACAGTTCCTGTCCTAGAAATGAAGTCTGTAAACCATAAAGATAGCTGCATTCCATATTGTCCTGGCACTGCTCATAGCAGCCAAGCCACAGGGCAGGCTAGGTGCCACCTGTCCGATGGATAAAGGGTGTGTTGTGCATATGAGTGTTATGCAGCCGTAAAGAAGGCAAAATCATTTAAGTTTTGGGAAGATGACTAGAAATGGAGGTGATTGTGTTAGACCAAATGAGGCTAGAAATGGAGATGACTGTGTTAATCCAAATGAGGCTAGAAATGGTTATGACTATGTTAGACCAAATGAGGCTAGAAATGGAGGTGATTGTGTTAGACCAAATGAGGCTAGAAATGGAGGTGATTGTGTTAGACCAAATGAGGCAGGCTTAAGAGGACAGGTGCCATATGTTTTCTCTCATAAATGGAATCTTTGGAGAAGAAGATAATGTGGAAATAGAAGGGGAATTATAAAGGAAGAGGAAAGGGATGGAGGAATCGGACTCAAAGAAGGGAAAAAGGGGGTGAACATAATTAAAACGCATCACACATCTGCATGAACTATCACAGTGAACCCATTGCTTTGTAACATTTATAATCCACTAGCAACAGTGTACATTTACAACTGTAACAGAACCTGTCTTACAGACCATCCAGGGTCTACCTTTTACTTATATTTAAACTTGCTATCTTAGGGATGCATGGTTTAAGTCTGAAGGTTAGCTATTTGGTGGGAGGCCAGTAATCCAGTCCAGCTCAGTTAAGTGGTGTGGACAGTGCTGAGGGTGGTTGGTTCTAGTTTTGGCTCACTGTTGATGGCCCGTGTTAGGCACAATTAAAGCTAGAATAAGGATGCCATTGGTCATCAGACAGGATCATCGCAGGGTCTTGTTCCTCACATGACCTTCTTATAGCCTGTAGAAGTAGGTATCCAGGTACAGAAACATTACAGTGGTGACTGCAGATTGATGACTCTCAGTTTTAAAATTTGGAATCCTCAGACCTATGGAAAGCAGCTCAATTCCTTTGGTAACTTGATACTTTTTAGGCCTCAAACTTAACTCCCTCTCATTTTAGGTTCTTAATAAAAAGTCCATCTTCCCATAATACCATTCCACTCTTCTTGCCTTCTGCTGTCCTTTATCCTTGCCTTCTGGTCATAGGGAGATCTGCAGTGCTCAGGTAGGTCTTAACAGTTGGATTCTGTGAAGCCTCCTGAAAGGTGACCACCACACATACCTAGACAGCAGTCTTGTGCTGAAAGCCGGCTGTTTGCATTTTGCTCCAGTTGGTGAACCATGTAAATTAGAATTACCTCAGCAGGCCCAGTGCTAGGGACGATTCGAGGGTTGTTGGAGACGCTCTGTGTTCTGCAGTTGGGGCAGGGTTGTGCTTGGAAAGAAGGTAACCTGGAATATAAGCCTGCTTGGTAGTGCAAGTTCTCAATGTTGGCAAACTGTTAAAAGATGGCTGAAGATAACGTGTTCTCAGACATTCTCTCTCTCTCTCTCTCTCTCTCTCTCTCTGTGTGTGTGTGTGTGTGTGTGTGTGTGTGTGTGTGTGTGTGTGTGTGTGTGTGTGTGTGTTTTAGACAGAGTCTTACTATGCAACTATGGTTGTCCTGGAACTTACTATGTAGACCAGGCTGGCCTTGAACTCTCAGAAATATGCCTGCCTCTGCTTCCTGAGTGCTGGGATTAAAGGTATCCACTAGTATGCCTGACCCTCAGATATTCTTGACAAACATTTTATTGTAGTTGTGAGCTATGTCTCATGAACATTGTTTTCTATAAATATGTTCCCACAATGCCACCTGTGAAGAGCAAAGTGAACCATTTTTATAAAACTTTCCTAATAAAAAACATGTCTTATTTGAGTGTGTTTTCCTTAATGATTTTAACATTTTTCATTTATATTTAACAGTTCTCCCAAGAGCATTCATTGTCCAGAATGAGACTTGGCGGACCCATAAATATGGTACAAAACTGTATTATAATCAGAATAACACTTGCAGTCAAGAAGGAAGTAACATTTGCAGCCAACAGGGAAAGCAAAACCATACGATGGGGTTTTCTAAGAAACTCTACATATGTTCTCTAAGGTTATAGGGTATTTGAGAATTTTATATGTGTTTGTAGGTTTTTTTTGTGTGTGTTTGTAGGTTTAACAAGTATGTCTGACATGGCCTTGTTCCATCTAAATACAAAAATTATAATAAAGTGATTTCTATCAAATTGATTTTCAAGATCAGAAACTCATTAGTAAAGGATAAAATACAATGAACACCTTGCTTGTTAAGGTCACCACACATAAAATTCAGGAGCAAGAAATGGCATACTTAGTTCAACTGCAGCCTATTAATATGGCTATTCATGTATGTTTGCAGTCTATTTATTTAGACAGCCCACCATATTTCCCTTCTTCTATCTTTTTTTTGCTATGGTTAAATAAAATTATTCAGACAACTTGAGCTGTATGTGTGGGTTATTTTCTAATTCTGGTTGATACAGGCAGGAGGTAATATTCAGAAAACCAGATTTGTTTGAGCTTTTAGTTTTGGGAATTCTGATCTTTAAATGAAATGAAAACAGTGACATTGAGTGGAATGAACTTGGTAAATAACATTGAGTAGAATTTTCCCCCTTTCTGTACATTTAAGTAAATACTAGTTGAGTTAAACCACTTCTTGGAATCCTTGTCAAGAAGGGAAACTTCTATACTGGAGGCTGCTAACTTAACATACTTAGTTAGCACTTAATTATTTTAGTAAACTTCTTTTTGACTGGAGTACAAGTTGTGGAAGATAACAAATTGAATGCCCCCCTTTCCCCATTTTTCTGTTTGCACTGACTTGGGGGGCTGTATGATTCAGTGGCAGAGCACATCCTTAGCATGGGCAAAGGTCAGTCCCCTTGTTGAGTCCTCAGCACTACAAAACAAAATAAACCCAAATATCAGTGTCCTGATATATGACTTCAGTCACCCAAATGGTTGCTTGGCACCATCAGGATGGCACAGAATCCTTTGACAGAGGGCAAATGGTGACAGGCTAATTGATAAAGTGCATCACTGCTACAGCCTTTTCTGGATCTTGGTGGTTGCTGACTAGAATTGGCTTAATTAGCCTTTGGGGTGTCACTTACCAGTGGCCAGTTAGGGGTACTGACTGTCATTCCAGTTGTGGTGCTGAAAGGGTATGGGGGGGAAGCATTTCTCTCCTGGACGACAAGGGCATGGAAGATGATAACGACAGTGGAATGCCCCAAACCTCTTAAAGAATTTGAAATGACTGTAATTAAACCCTTGAGTGGACAGCAAAAAGTACTTTTTCCACTTGAGGTCTTCAAAGGACAAGTAGGAAATGCCTTTCTGTGTACCATTTTTTTGGGCAGTCACTGGGAATTATCATAGTGGTGGTAGCCTTCATACTTTGTGTCATGAATGCACCAGCCATTGAGATCAGCATTTCAGCTGCTGTATCGTGTTTCTCCTTCATGCTGTTATAACACTGTGTGCCCTCGTTTCAGACAGGCATCTTCTCTTACCCTTTTGTGTCTCTTCTACAAGAGTTTTGTTTGCTTGTTGTCTTATAGCACTGAGGGTAGAACCCAGGCTGCTCTCCTACTGAGCCACATAAACCCCTAGCCCCAAGTTGGGCGTTTTAGTCCTGGTTTCTTTCAATCAAGTATTATTGCACATGTACGTGCTGCTGTTCTGTGCAGCAGCCTGAATGGACAGTGAGTTCATTTGTCTTGATTACTTTTCTCATGAGTCCTGAGAGTGAACAGTGACCATAGCTTGTTTTCAAGGAGCTTGTTCTAAGTCAGGTTTGACTGATGACATGATGGGTCATGTTGGGCAGAGTAAGAGTCAAAGGTGGGGAAGGGCTGTATTCTAAGAAGATCTTCTGATAAGGTGCTGAGCCCTGGCCGTGGGAAGATAAGCTCACATGAGAGATGGAGTCCAGCACTGGAAGCAACAGACACGTATTCCAGCTGCAGCCTTCCTGGTCTCTGCCTGACCCTGTGCCTTCAGAGTATGCAGTTCTTTTACAGCTCCCATAAACCTTTGTGGATCTCTTGCCTTAGACCTTTGTCTGATTGGCTGAACAGCAATGGCAATGGTAGCGACTTACAGATAGAACTCAGCATGAATTATGGCAGTTATTTTTAAAATTCTATCCGTTTAATTTGTGCATATGAGTGGAGCAGAGGTTGATGCCGGTGTCTGCCTCAGTCACTCTCCATCTTATTTTTTGAGACAGGTTTCTTGGTGAGCCTGGATTGATGCTCATTGATGTAGCAAGGCTGGCCAACTGCTGCACTTTCCTGTCTTTCCTCCTCAGCACTGTGGTATAGGCTTATATGGGTCCTCATGCTTACAGAGCAGATAGATGCTTTACTTACTGAGCCACCTCCTTCCCAGCTCTGTCTGCGTTAACATTTGAAATAATCATCATGATTGTTTCACATAGTAAACTGAGTCCCAGAAGCCTGTGGTTAACACTGAGTAGCTGAGTGAAGAACAATCGAAGGCCTAGAATCAAGATACAAAACCTCAGGTCCTGAACCAGAAAACCATGGCAGCCTAAGGAAAATGATTTAGTTCTCCAACTTAAATAAAGAGGATGCTCACACACTCCATGACAGCTATGGACTGAGATGTGTGCTGGGTGGTTTTAAACACATTTGATTTGGAATGTGCCCCTTCCACCCAAATAGGGAAATGGAACTCTTTAGCTTGCTAAAAAGCCCCATTTACCACTTGGTGACCTCTCACCCCACTTCCCCGCCAGGCCTATAGACATATTTGAGATTATAACTCTGGTCTAAAAGGTTTATTCTTTCTTTGCCTGAGCTAAGAAAAAAATATTCCCAACTCCCTTCCCTCCCAGGAGATTTTTTTTTCATTTTGCCAATATTTTTTTACAAAAAAATATTGCTTGCTTTTAGTTTTAATTTATTTCCTTCTTTCTTGGCTATCCCTGTCAATATATAGAACAACTGCTCAGGAAACTATTGGTTTCCAAGAATACAGTTATTAAAGGCAGTCTTATGTCTTGTCTGTAAGCCCTTTCTGTACCCAGTCCAGTCTCCCTCTGACTTCGCAGAGGCTGACAGGTAGTCAGATTGTCTGCCACATGGGAGTGTCACTACACAGTAAAGTTCATACGGCCGCCCTGGCTTTATTTAGTGCCTTACAGCACACTCCGAAGAGCAAGGGAACAGGAGCCTGGCTTTCCCACACGTGTGAGCATTAGGTGCTTACACTGCTGGGGTGTTTTTGACTGTCCTCAGTGAACAAGCTTCTCTTTTCTAATTTGTAATTTCTAAATTTCTTTATTGTCTTTATTTTCAAAGCTGACTTAGGAGTGCTTTTCCGGTCCACACGGAGGTCTATACCACTATTGGTTTTGTTTTTGTTTTTCTTCCCCTTTATAGATGAGATGAAGAAAGGAAAGAAGTTAAAACAACTACTATCTGGATTTTTCTTTTTCAGATGCAAAAGAAATTGTTCTGAAAGCCCAGATCTTAGCTGGAGGAAGAGGAAAAGGTGTCTTCAATAGCGGTTTGAAAGGAGGTGTTCATTTAACCAAAGAGTAAGTGTGGAGGGTTTAGGTCCTCATCCTGTGCATGACTGGAGGGTTCCTGAGCAGGAGGGCTAGGGTGGGTGGGGTGCAGCAGAGTGAAAGGTAAGTGAAGGCATTGGCAGAGCTTTGGTTGTGCATCAAGGCTTCCTTTTCCCAGTAGAGGGTTTTGTATCCCTCACTGAGGAAGACTGTGCTTGATCTCTTCCAGACAATCTGAGATGCATCCTTAGAGTTTGAAATAAAATCACTGACAACTGAGATACCATTTCCATCATGATATTCCCATGAAAAATGTTCTGTAGTCCCCTGTGACCAGTGGTGTCTTTGTGGCCTCTGGTAGTCCATGCCTGCCTTCATCTGAGCATTTTTGTAGCAACCTGTCCCAGCAGCAAGCTGTGACTCTTCCCATCACAGTCTTTTCGTTGATTGTGGTTCTTGTTTTCCCTCTCATTGTTTACTGTTTCCCAGACTATCCAGTATCAGTGTTCCACTCCCCTTCTGTCTACATGTTATACATCTAGTATTGTTTCTTTACTAATCTGTTTAGGGGAGAAGGTAGAAGAATTCAGCATCCCCTCACTCATTCACTCATTCCTTTTTTTGTGTCTGGCCCTCTGAGCCTTTATGACAACCCTCGATACAGAGTATAAATGGGAAGACGTTCATTCCATGGATAATGTAAATGAAGATATCAGCTAGAGGTGGGGCTGGGAGGAGGTGGGGTGGTGGAGGTAGGCTCTGGGCAGTGTGCATGGGAGAGGCTTGGGTGGTAGTCCTGGGTTGTATGGATGTGAGGAGGTTGGGTAGTGAGACTCCCCTGGATACTGTGAGCCCTGCTATATAGTGTTCCACAATATGTGTTGATTGTCTTTTCCTGTCATTCTCTCTTTTTTGTCTTTCTTAGCCCGAATGTGGTGGGACAGCTGGCTCAGCAGATGATTGGTTATAATCTAGCAACGAAACAAACTCCCAAAGAAGGTGTGAAAGTTAACAAGGTAATAAGAATCCTCTTGGTCATTTTGTATGTGCTTTAAACAAAAGAACAGAGAGGTAGACTTAGCTCTGACAGATCTCATGATGCACTGTTCTTTGGCAGTGAACTGTTTGTTTTTTTAGGGAGTGCTATGTCTTTGAAGATATTCCTAAAGGGCTTTGGACATTGGCGTTCACCAAAAGCCAGCGAGGCGAATGACCAAAGCAGAGGTTTTCCATTCAGAGCACAGATACATCTGCTTGAAGCTGACAAGGCTTGGCAGGGCAGCCTTGTACTCAGTGTGCCCTTCCTGTTCCCATGCTGCCCTGCTGTTAGAATGCCTGCTGCAGTCATCCTCCTTAAGATTACCTCATGCTATACTTTGATGTACTACCATTTTAAGCCACTTGCTATTAGGAGTCTATTATTAGTAGAGACTGCTAGCAATAAGTGTTTGTAGCACGTGCTCCCATGTGCAAGCATACACTTGACACATAGACATATACACACACAAAAATGGCCTGCCTCTGCTGTGTAGTTATGAATGTCGGAGCCAAGTATAGAACCTGCCTCTCCTTGCTGCCTATTTTCAGGCTTTTTTCCCTCTCTTTATGTGTAAAGCAGCAGAAGCTGTCTGTTGTGCACACCCCAGTGCAAAGTGAAGACAGTGCAGAGACCTGTGTGGGTTGCAGAATGTGAATTCGTGAGCAGAGCCCCTCAGGTGTCACATGTGGCCACCCTGAAGCAGCTATGGTAGAAAGACCCATCCATCTAATAGGAAATTGGGTCCCACTCTTTGATCCTGTCCTGTTGCCATAGCATTAGAAACTTGTAGCCTGTATCATTGTGCTGCACTTGGTGTTGGTGGGCACACTGAGTGGTACATTGTACAGTTAGTTTTCATAGCACTTTGGAAAAAAATCTTGGTACAGCTTTGGGAAGATGTCATTGGCTTGTCCTTATTAAACCATGATAGGGGCAGTGGATAGCAAACCATCTCCTAAAGAGACATTTATGCCCTTCCATGTGCCTCTCTGACTTTTGGGACAGTGCACCCCAAGAATGATGCTGGAAGAAGGGAGAGGCTGAAGCCTGGTGCTGGCCTGGCAAGGTACTGGTCTCCCAGGAATATTTCACACAGCCCAGCAATCTGCAGGAGCACCTTGCAGACGAGGCTGGAAACAGTGCCTGGCTTTTGTCGCTACTCGCCCCTTTAACTACTCACCTCTTAACTTATGTCAGGACCCAAAAGATGAGCGTGGGGATGGGGATCACTGGATCTCTTCCTCTTCAGGATGTGACGCATTCAATGAATGTCCTTCTCTGCTTTTTGCTCTTGTCTGTTTAAGTGCGCTGTTGAGCCTTAGTGCAGAGCCAAGCTGCTTAGGAAGGTTAATACCCAAGCTGTCACATAAGACAGTTCCAGTAACAGCGGGACACTGGCATACCGACCAGTCATTAGCTTCTACTGAAAGAAGTCATCTCAAACGTTAAGGAGCAAGCCCAAAAGCTGACTGTGTGTCTCCCCTCTTGCGCCGCCCCTCAGGTGGGGCAGGGGCTGCCAACCGAGGTTGGTTTGTTCTTGTTCAGACTGCAACTCTGCTCTATTTCCCCTTCAAATCTGATTAGGAACCTTTACCTGCATAGCTTCAAAGTTTGTTCACAGAGAGCACAATTGGTACTTTTCCTTGTGGGGATTGTTGTTTTATATGGACACATGGGATTTTAGATTAGAACTTGTGAAACTTTTCAGAGGCATATAAAAACGTCCACGTGAAGCAGATTTGCACTGTCTAGTAACAGAATTCTACAGCAAAGTGCCTGACATGCTGGAGATGAGCATGTTCCTGAGAATTAAAGCACTACCAGAGAAATACCAGAGAAATGGTGTTTTTCAGAATTTTTATTCCGTAGCTTAGTAAACATTCCAATAGAATAAAAGTCAGAAAGTAACCATTTTTTCCTTACCACCTAGAAAGAATTGTCATTTATTGTTTTGTCCTTTTTTGATATGCATGGTATGTGTCACGTTTCTGTAATGACGTACAAGTACTGATGTTATTGGCCTGCGCCCTTTGTTTGGGAAACATGTTTTTCTCTGTAGCTTAGGCTAGAGCCTCAAACTTGCTCTGCAGCAGAAAATGACCTGTACTTCTGATTCTCCAAACCTTGCTGGACAAGTGACTGTGGAATGCTAGACTTTTCCCCAAGTCAGGACATGCGATTCTGTCTCTTCTTTTTTGTGGAAACATAGTCTTCAGTCAGTGTTAACCAGCACACTAATGACAGACATTTCTTTTGAGTGTTTTATAGACGGTGTGGCAGTGAGATTCAGAATATTCTGGGAAGGCTGTGTGCTTCACAGATGACTGTGCCTTTAATTTTCAAGACAGGCATCTGGAGAGAGTCCATAGATGGTCCCAGATAAACCAACAATAGGATCCCAATTTCCCCGATTCCAGGATATTTGGTGCCTGCTGCCTCTCTCTTGAACAGAGCTGAGTTCAGGGATTAAAGTCATCATGCAGTAAGGACTTTGGAGAGAGCCAGGATAAACTCAAGTTGTGATCATCCTAAGTTTGAGACTTGATTGTGGTACTGAGATGCCCAGGTGCCACACTTGGTGTTGAGTTCCAGTATATCAGCCATGAAGTTCCATGCACATTTTCTCTGTTGTGCTTAGTGATATTCCAGCATTTTCTAGTCAGAACTTACTTTTTCTTTTCCCTTTCCCATCCTTTCCTGTCCTGTCCTGTCCTGGCTTTTCCTATCCTGGCCTATCCTTTTTCCTCTTTTCTTTTTTTTCTTTTTGTGTTTGTTTGTTTGTTTGTTTGTTTGTTTGAGACAGGGTTTCTCCATGTAGCCTTGGCTGTCCTGGAACTTGCTCTATAGACCAAGCTGGGCTCAAACTTAGAGATCCACCTGCTTCTGCCTCCCTCATGCTGGGATTAAAAGCATATGTCACCACTGTCTGGCTGTCTCATGGTAATAGCATGCTGTGTTTGAGTGTTATGATTTAAATAAGTTCATACATGCCTAAAGTCTTAGCTAACAGAGCATTGCATGTCTGTGTCTCTGTCCACAAAAGCAGGTGTAAAAATCTACTACACTCTGACTGGGCTGTGCATAAGTGAAATTCTTTTCTCACCATCTGGAGAATGGAAAGTCTAAAGTAAAGTCTCCATCAGCTTTAGTGCCTGGTGAGAAGAGGGTCAGATTTCTGTTGTGTTCCTATGTAGTTGGGAGGGTGAGGGAACTCTGAGTTCCCATTTAAAAGAGTACAAACCCCACTCCTGGGGGCTTCTCTCTCATAATCTGTTCCCTTCTCAAAAACCTGTCTCTAAACAGCGTCTCAGTGGAGATGAGGTAAGCACATGAATGTTGAGGGCACACAACTGTTCTAGAAATGAAACCTTTGAGATGAGCTTTTAGTCCCCATTTGTCATAGTTTTCTGGAAATTCGTGGAGACTTTTTTGTGCTATGTAGTATTCTCTAATATGCACATTCCACAATGGCTTAAGTCATCATCTATTGATAGCTATCTTGATTGTTTCAGGTTGGGCTGCTACAAATAGAGGTGTTATGTACATTTATGAACAGATTTAGGTATAGATAGAATCTTTATTTGTGGGATAGATTTTGAGTTATGTGGCAGTTGTATGTGATTTTCTTTTGCTTTATTTTAGAAACTGCCAAATTTTTGGCAAATTGATGGCGCCACATTGCTGTCTGCAGCATACAGATGACCAGGGTTCTCCAATTTCTGGCCAGCATTTACAATTTTAGCCATTTTTGTAAATGTGTAGTTCTGTTTCATCCTGTTTTAAAATTGAATATGCCCTGTTTCTACAGATGTTAGGCACCTTCTCTTTTGCTCCTTTGTCCTTTGTAGGCTCTCCTTGAAGGCTTTGCTCATTGTTGTAGCATTAAGAGGGACAATAAATCATAGTGTGGGCTCCAGTAGACTCTAAGTGCCTTCCATGGCAAGACTAGAGGGCTCAGTTTGGCTTGTTGTGTATGTGCTGTGAGTTAGCAGGGTCTGCTGTGCTTCACATACTCAGCAGAGCCTTTTGTGGAACAAAAATATTGAGTTTTGATGCAGTCCAAACTATCCATGCTCTTTTGTGGACTGGACTCTTGGTATACAGTCTAAGAACAAGGTCCTTTGTTAATTTCCTAATGGTTTTTATTTTTATGTTTTGTGGGTGTGTGCATGCGTGTGGGTGTGTGTCTCTGTGTGTATGTATGTGTGTGTATATTTTGGTCAGTTTCTTTTGATTATGATGACAGATTAAGGCCAGTGGGTTTTGTTTTGCTATTGTTTTTGCCTGTAGGTGTTCACTTGTATTTGTACCCCTTTGTTGTATTGCTTTTGTGCCTTCATCAAAAATTAGCTGTCCGTGTTTCATAGGTCCCCTGTGTCTACTACTGATCTGCTATACCGATGTAGTAAGTTCTTATGTTGTGGGTAATGGGTCTTATCACTTTATTCTTATTTCTCAGTTCATTTTATCCTGTTCTTGTTCCTTAGCATACACTCCTTAGATAGTCTTGTCTTTTTTGATAGAAAAAAAATAATCTCCTGCTGAGCTTTCAATAGAAATTGTGTTAAATCACTCTTAGTTTGAAGAGAATCAGTGTTTGCTTTGTTGAACCTCAGTGTCCATAAGACAACACTCCTTCTTAGCTCTTCCTTGATTCTGCTCTCACAGTTACATAGAACTTAGAATATAGGCTTGGGATGCATTTTTTTTTTTAATTTAGATTTGCACCTAATGTTTCTTTCTTTTTATTAGTAGCAATTTTTGCTGGGATTCGACTTTGAATCTCACATGCTCATTTATGTTCACATGTCCATTATGTTTCTGCTGATGATATTACTGCCTGCTAATGTTTGGTAGATGTCTGCAGAGAAACCCTGTGGCCCAGGGGCTCCTTTGTCTGTGCTCATGGGCCTTCCTGGGTTACCAGTTCCTCCAACATCTAACTTATGAGGTGGAACTCAGCCTTGAATGCTTTCTTAGACTTTAGGCTTCCTAACCACACTGCTCTCTTCTTTGTAAGCTACTTCTTCCTGTTTTCTCATATGTAAAGTTTATCTGAATGCAGTGGTGGAGTAAGCAAAAAAATGGGGGGAAAAGTTATAGTCAACTCCACATCTTTGAGCTGAAGCTACAGACTTATAGGAACCTTTAATCTAAGTTTATTGATGGTGCTATTTAATGCATATACACATACGTACATGTTGGTATATACCAGGCATTTTTGTGTTACATGTTGCTTGGTATAGAATTGGAGTGTGATACAGTACTTCTCATGGGATCCTGATCACTGTCACCAGTAACAGTTACTACTCTGTAGGAAATATAAAATGAGATAATTTCCTAGTAATCTTAAGTCTCTGCAGTTATAATATGAATATTTTACACATTGGTATTCATCTCAGACTTCAGTTTGAGTAGCAGGATATGAGGGTGAGAAGGAGGAGTGATAATGCTGATCAAAGTGTGATTTTGAAACCCAGGGAATCCCACAAGATAATCTGTGTAGAACTCAAATGAAGCTCTTTTGAAATTCAGCTCCTTGAGTTTTCCCCAGGATACGTGTGTTATGGAGTCCTTCATAATTGTCTGTAACATTCCCTAAATACTTCAGCATTGTGGGTCATACATGGTTTCATAACACAAGAAAATATTAGGTCTTTGTGTGAACTTTCTTGAATTATCTATTGCCAAGCATCATTTTCCTGGGAATTTTTTTTTTTTATTTTAAGAATAAGACATTATTTCTACCACATAGTAACTGTTGGAGAAAGCAGCCAGTCTTTCCAAACTGAATTGTGATGGAATGCAGAACACATCAGTTAGTGTTTCCAAAGATGAAGAACAAGGCTCTTGGATGACACTTGTCCTGAAGAAGAATTAGAATGTTGTATGGCTTCTAAGAATGCTGACAATGATCTCACTAGACTATGTGCTAAGCTTGAGGGATGATGGAAGGGCTTGGTGGGTGAGGTCTCTTGCTCTGCAAGCAAGAGGACCTGAGTTCAAATCTCTACACCCATGTAAAATGCTTGTTTGTAGTCTCTGCGTTATAGGAGTTAGAGCAGAGGATTGCTAGAGCTTCCTGCCTCCCAGCCTAGCTCCACGCTCAGCTTGACACTCTCCCCAGGAAGCAAGTCCAAGAGTGACACAACAGGGTACACAGCATCCTCTTTGGCCTTGGCAAGCATGTTGTTATCCTCACACACACACAGTTATATTACTGCACCTAAAATTTCAAATTCCTACCTTCATCTGTATTTTGTCCCTACCAAGTTTCTTAAAACATCTCCCTGTCCTTCTAAAGAAACCTTCAGAAGACATGATTGTTTTAATTTCTTAAAGTGTGTTGATGCTTATAAAGGTGAATTTCATGTTATTTCTGAAAGCTACACATTGCCATTATATTGAAAAGGAAGGACTGGAGTTCACAGTGGTCAGTCACTTCTCATGCAGTGAATTGGGGAGCTGATGGTTTTCCATCCTGAAGCCCAGGAGGAGAGCCTTTGCTAGGTGGTTGGACTTTTTGTCATTTAAAGAACAAGCAGCTTGAAATCAGGCTGGGTCTGGAACAGTCCTGACATTACCATTATCCAAGAGAAGGTTCATTTGTGGGAATTAGGAAAGGGTGATGGGTCTTGGGAGTTATATGAAGGGCCTCATGTGTTGAGTATGTGCTATACAACTGAGCCACATTTCTTGTCCCAATATTTTGTTTTTAATTGGTATTAGATTCAATAAAAGTTTAAAAAGAAGTTTCATATCTTTCCGTTAGAGCTTTTTAAAGTTTTTATTGTATTAATAAAACAGCTTTTTAGGGGTTCTGGATTGCTAAAATATAATGCCTTTTAGTATATACTTTAAAATCTAGTACTTAACTACTTTTAGGAAAGGTGGTGTTATTTTGTTTTTTAAATTTATTTTCAAGTGTACCCTTGATTATTTATGTACATGCTTATGGTCTTTAAAACTAAAGTCAAGATATTTCCACCATTCTGGTTGGATTTCTGTAAGTTGAGATAACCTCTCTCTATCATTGGCATCAGAGAAAAGCCAGAGTAATAATATATATGTACTGTTAGTGTGTCAGATTAGAACAGCTGTGTCCCTGGAGTTTTCTTCAAATGAGAATCACCAGAAAGAAAAGCTAAGGTGAGCATGGGAAGGCTTCCTGAGGCAAACCAGATACTTGTCACTTGAGCACTGTGACAAGATCAGTTGAGGAGGTGATAGGAGACCTTGTGCACTTACGTAGAAGCCTCAGACCTCTGGACACTGCCTTGCTGCACATCAAGAGCCTAGGAACAGTGCTGTCTTTTTGTGGCGAGGGGCATGGATTTCCAATATGTTTGATGCCAAGTTAACTGAACTTTTCATTCTTGTGCTAGGTGATGGTTGCTGAGGCCCTGGACATTTCTAGAGAAACCTACTTGGCTATTCTGATGGACCGGTCCCACAATGGCCCTGTAATAGTGGGCAGCCCCCAGGGGGGCGTTGATATTGAAGAAGTGGCAGCTTCCAATCCAGAACTCATCTTTAAGGTATGTTTGATTAGCCGGCCATGTTAACTGACTTTTAGGGTAGTAACTGCTCAGCATCCAGTGTGGAATTGAAGGCAGGAAGCAATGGACCTGAGGCATGAGATGTTGAGTCCAAGTGGAAAGTGACTGGAAGTCAGGCAGAATTTAAGTATCCGGTATTCAAAAGCTTTTTCTTCTTCCCTTTCCCCTCTCTTCCTTCTCTTTCCTC
The DNA here is from genome assembly GCA_004026605.1 of Ondatra zibethicus. Taxonomy (NCBI): domain Eukaryota; kingdom Metazoa; phylum Chordata; class Mammalia; order Rodentia; family Cricetidae; genus Ondatra; species Ondatra zibethicus. The sequence goes on from PVIU01018541.1 coordinate 22,646, forward strand.
CCTGCCTTTTCCTTCCATATCATTTCCTTCTGTCCAACCTGACCCAAGAATTAACAACAGGAGAACACTGTTGTGTCCCCGTTTCTGCCAGGTTGCCTCCCTGCCTTTAACCCTGGCTATGGTCCAGACACTGCCTCTTGTGTAACTGGATGTGGGTGAGTCTCTGTATTAGTTACTCTTCTTTCTGTGGCAAAATCTTGATAAAGTGACTTAAGGGATGGTTCATTGGGGCCCATGGTTTGAGAACGCTGTCCGCAATGGTGCGGAAGGCCTTGAGGCAACAGGAGCTTCTCACTGCTCTACGGAGCAGAGGGGTGAGTGCTGGTGCTTAGCTCACTGTCTCCTTTTCTAGCTCTCAACCCTGATGCATGAAATGGTACCTGCCACATTCAGAGTGGGTCTCTGCTCCTCAGTTTATTTAGCCTAGGCACACCCTCACAGACCTGCCCAGAGACTTACCCTTCTCTAATCTAGACCCCATCAAGTAGGCAGAAGATAATAAACTTTACAGACTGTCCAGGTGAAATAGACATTCAGAGGTCCGTATCCTGCCCAATTGTTTTCAGTCCTTGAAAGACTGGTTTTAGAGATCTGTAGTCAGATTCAAGTAGGAAGTATAAGTCTGTCACAAGCCTTGAACCTCAGTTTTGAAAGTAAGTCATGATGATGCAGCGGTTTCTGCACTAGCATGCTGAGGATTAATTAGAGTGATATGCAGAAATACTCAGGTACCATTCTTAGCTACTGAACATTTGAAACTATGGACCAAGTTTTTAATCTGGGCTCTTATGTCTAATTCCATTAACATTTTCTACAAGAAATATTATTTCCTTTAGAAATTGGTTTTTTTCCCTTTAAATAGGGGAAGAATCCTGTTTTCTGAATTGGCTTTTCTATATACTGTACCCATACTTCAGTAATTGTTTTAAAAATATCCTCATCAGTATTACATTGATAAATGAACTGCTTTGGAAGTTTAATTGAAGCTTTATACACAGGCTTACTCATAATGTCTAGCCATTTTCAAAACTCACATTATCTAAAACAATCCCATTTGCTAACATAATGCATGAACTAATGCACACGAAGAGAATTCATTGTTTTCGACAGAACAGCTCTTTGTAGAGTGAAAGTATTATTAATAATTTTCATATGAATAAAGTGCTCAAGTCATAAGATAATATTTAACCTGTGTATGACAACTCCAGACTTAACAGCAGTATTAGACAGGAAAGTCTTTCTTTGGATGTCGTCCAAAAGATGTCAGAAAAATTAACTGACTAAATATTCATCACTGCCATCTGTGTAGTAATTAAAAGTGAAAACTGGCTTCAGATCATCTTGTCAGCATGCCACCTTGAAGAATTATGTAGTTTTGGAAGGGCTGTTCCATAGCTGGCCGGCTAATTAAAACATAGCCTATAGGCAGCGACAGTAGCGTCGCTCAGAGCTTTATGGAAGGGTGCCATATTTTAATTACTTATTTGCCGGTAAATACTAAACGTTCGCTTTGAGGTTTAAATCTTCTTACGTGACTTCTGAATTTTGTTCATTTGATACATTTTTACTAGGAGCAGATTGACATTTTTGAAGGGATAAAGGATAGCCAGGCCCAGCGGATGGCAGAAAATCTGGGCTTCCTCGGGCCTTTGAAAAACCAGGTACATAAGGCATTGAGCAACAGTATGTATGCCTCATTTCAGAAAATATTGCAGTAACTTGTTTATTTGTTGCTGCTGTTTGTGACTGACAGAAAACAAGGTGATTATGTTTGAATCTTTCCCCAAATTGTTTATGATCAAGAAAGTATTTTCTGATATTTTAAGAGGTGATGTTTATGATGTATGTGAATGTATCTGATAAGAGATTGTGTGTGTGTGTGTGTGTGTGTGTGTGTGTGTGTGTGTGTGGTAGAAAGGTGTATGTATGAATGTGTGTATGTGGTAGAATCATATATATGTGCATATATATGATAGAGATGTGTATATGTATCTATGTATATGATAGACTTGTATCTAGATATATACATATGTGTACGTGTGTATGTAAATGATAGAGTATGCCTATAATTTTATGATGTATATGTTTATGGATATATGTTTATAATGTGTGTGTACATGCATGCATTTGTGCATTAGAGGTATATATACATACATATATATGAGGGGGTATGTATGTATGTGTAGTAGAGGTGTGTGTGCTACAGTTTTATAATGTGTATATATACTTATATATGTATGTGTGTAGATATATGATTGTATATGTGTGTACAAATATATGATGCAGGTATGTTCTATAAATTTATGATAGTTATATAAACAGATATAATATATGTGCATTTGATAGAGGTTTGTATGTATGCTCCAAGCAGTTATATAAACTTCATGCTGTTGATACTTGTTATTGTGATTTTAAGACAGGGTCTTATATATCTCAGGTTGGTCTTGAACTTCTAAGCCTCATGGTCTCACTTCCTGAGCCCTGGGATTATAGGCATGCACCACTATACCTGGTAGATGTGATGTTAGCAATCTAACTAGGGGCTTTGTGTGTGTTAGGCAAACATTCTGCTCACTAAAATATGGCCCCAGACTTTTTTTTGTAAATTTTAAAAAATTTTTAAATTTTCTTATAGCAGTACTGATGCTGCCTAACATATATATATATGAACATATATATACAAAAATAAATTTCCAACAGAATGAAAATATACATATATATGCACAAATTTCCAACAGAATGAACATATACATATACATACATACATACACACACACACACACACACACACACACACACACACACACACACATATATATATATATATACACAGATATAATATGCTGGAAATTTATTTCCAGCATCTGTGTAATGGGGATAATGTACTATCTGAGAAGTATATTGCATTGATTGAGTTCAGTACTGTGTGAGAGCAGTTGTTGACAGTATTCCATTAAAGAAGTGTTCTCTTCTGGGTTTGTAGCTCAGTGGTAGAATGCTTGCCTTGCACATATAAGACTCTTAATATTCTCCTCAGCCCCACAAGTAATCAAGATTATCATTGTGTTTATTAATAATACCTATTACTTGACTAATTGCTATTTTTGTAGCCAGTGACCATTTGAAATGAATGTTATTGGCATGAAGGCAATATTTCACTCAGAACAACTAAAATAACCAATTTAGAAGTCTTATCTTTTGATTTTGAGGACAAAAAATGATACTCCAAACTTTGGGGGTATAGAATCTGTCCTGAGCATCCATTTTTGCCTTTGGTCTGACCCATGGCATAGGCAAGCTTCATTCCACCCTAAGTCAGAAGAACTTATGTCTGCTTTCCTGCCTTTCCCCTCTCTCATCCCAAGAGGCTTCCTTAGTGACTGTATGCATTCAGTGTTCACTGGTGTGAGGCTGCCCACAGTACCCAAGGAGGCTGCCATCAGTATCTCTGAGAATTCAGAAATCTAAATTATTTTCAAGTTCCTGTTGGAGAATGGCATAGTGTTTGGCTTATAACTGACACACAATCTCACCCAGGCATCCTATACCCCTACAAATATCAGTGCTCTGTTAACAGTTGCTTTATTTTATTGCTTGGGGAATAATAACAAGAAAAAAAGACCCAGGTGATCAAAGAAGATTCAGTATTCATTTAGAATATTTTCTTTAGTATTTTATTTATTTGTACGTATGTATATGTCGTGGTAATGCATGTGTCATGGTGTGCATTATCATAGGACTACTTGCAGAGTCATTTCTCTCTTTCCGCCATGTGGGCTCTGTGGATTGATCTCCAGTCCTGACGTTTGGCAGGAAGAGTCTTCGCCACTGTGTCACCTGGCTGCCCTATTTTAGTTCTAGCTGTGGTTAGTTGAATCTTTGGACATAAGATATAAAACTTGTATTTAGCATGGGAACAATGTCTTTTTCACTGATTTCTTCCTGCCTTCAGCTTTCTGATTTTAATTCTAACTCTGAAAGTGTGATTGTGAAGGATAAAGTGGAACAAGACTTCAGAAGTGTGTAAGGAAGGGAAGACCGCACGCATTATAAGATAGAAGTAAAAGTAAAGGTGGTAGAAGAAAGGCAGGCCTTCCTGCGCTAAAATGGCCAGCATTCAACAGACAACTACAGAACAGGATTGAGAGGTGCTATGGAGGCAGCCTGCTCAAGGGAAAATGCTGTGCGAATCTTGGGCTCTGCTGTACTGATTAGTTTCATGTTGTTAGAATGAGGCTGTTAACTATACTTGCCACTTAGATATATATAAGGCTGCTTATGTAGAGATGTTGGTCCCTGAAAGCCAGTCTCTTAGAAAGTCATGGTGTTGTAGGTATTTGGTTCCACATTTGATTCCAAGGGTATTCAGCCACCTGTGTGCATACTCTGTGTCTACATATGTGCGTTTCTCCATTGTTCTATAATCTCTTTGCTAGATCCTATTCCCCATCACAGTAGGTATGTTACTCAATGCTGTGCTGTCAAAACTCAATGCACAGTACACCACACATGTATATCATGTACTTCTGAAACATTTTGGCGTGTGTAAGATTAAGTGAAATCAGATGTCTAGGTTATGTACATTGAATGCTTTTAGAGTATGATAGGTGTCAGAAGGTGGGAGCAGAATAAACCTAGATGGGGTAAAAGCTGCCCACCCATTGTTGGATTGCTCAGCGTATGAACACAGTAGAGAGCTCCACAGATGATAATATTATTAAATATATCCTAAGACACTCTTGCCACCTCCATATGTAAAGAGAAAATTAAGGGTTATTTATAGCTTTTAAATGGCATAAATGTGTCCCTGGTACCCAAACACTGTTTCCATATGTGCTGTGTAGAAAAGCAAAGATGAATATGCAGCTCTCGGGGTCACCAAGGAGCCAAATTGCCAAGATATTTTTAAGTTAATTTATCAAGAAAAGGAAAGAAAAAATAAAAACTTTAAGACAGGGTCTTATGGTCACTGGCTGGCTGACATCTTCATAGGTTTGACTCTTTATTTGCTCACTGAGCGAGCACTGATTGCATGTTACTTACTTTCCTTGTCTATGTCCAAAGTACTGAAAGGTAGCCATTGTTCTCTAGGGACCAGTGGAGGTCATTCTGCAGGCCTAGAATACATGAATTGGGTAGGGAGGGACAAAAAGAATTTATTGAGGGATACCCAGTTTGTTTGCACAGTAGGAAGGATAGATGGCCCATGTGCTCAGCGAAGCTGATTGTAGCATATGTAAAAACAGGAGTCTCTGATTCAGGATGCTGCCTTAAGGCATGAGGATTGGTGCAGGGGTGCCATAAGTAGAGGAGGCATGTGAGAAAAGCAAACATTTACACAGTCATGGGTCACTGGTCCTGGCATGGTCCAAAGCCAAGGACAGCTTGGACATCTGGCAATGGTTGCCTTGGTAAAATCTGTATTCTGCATATTTTACGACAGGTTTTTTTTTTTATAATTGTTGCATTAGATCTTATTTATGTTCCTAAAGTTATTTCTACTATGTACTTTGTCGTTATTGATGTATTACTCATTAAATCATTTAAGTGTTAGCCAGGTAGGGTAAGTAGGACCCTTCTACAAGCATATATGGATATATACTGCAGCTGTCTAAGTGACAAATCAAAACCCAGACATGGAGTCACATGTATGTATTCCCAACTACCTGAGAGGCTATGTCCCAATCCTCTGAGATTATGGATATGAGACTAACACCAGCAACATAAGAGGAACCAACCTCAAAAAAAAAAAGCCCAAGCCCAGAAAGATACTCACTTGCCACATCTTGCACAGCTTGGTCCTCACTCAGACACACATGCTCTGATAGAGTGACACCAACTAAGCAAAAAACACAGCAACAAGCCAGAAACTCTCCAGTTGATTTTATATCCGGCCTCTGATGTAAGAGTCTACTGTAAGGGGCATTCTCTGGCTATAAACATCCCTGAGGAAGTTGTGATGCTGGAGGAAGTGGTGATGCTCCGTGTACACTCTGGCAACATTAGCGCACAGACCAAGGGAAGGCTTTGCCAACTCGCATGGGTCTGAGGCACTGCGGTCCTTGACATGTCTCTGCCGTGTTCTTGGGGTTTCCTCCCATCCCCACATTCTATAATTTGTGGTTAACTGGCTTTATAACTTAATATAGTTTAATGGGCTTCAAAAAGTATCAACATTGAAACTAGGAAACAATAAAGTAAATGAGAATAAATTGTGAGAGATCTTTTAAACTACTTCCAAAATGAAATTGACCTTTTGAAAGTTTAGCAAAAGGCCAGAAGCCATGAGACGTGAGTGATAGATTTTCCTTAGATTCCCATATAGTAAGAGTAACACAAACTTGGTTAAAAGATGAATGTCAAAGGAGAAACACATTTGTAATTTATATGGAATAAAGAACAAATTTTATTCACATAAAAACATTTCCTTTAAGTTAATGATTAAAAATCCTAAATCTCAATAGGAAAATATACAAAATCCATAGAAAAAAGAAATTCAAATTGTCTTAGGAGCTATAATGATGCTCAGACTCATTCACAATATGGGATTTTCATTAAAGCTCCACACACAATACCTGCTCCCACATGCCATGCCCAGTGTGATGCAAATGCTGGATGGTGCTGTGAGTGAAAGGTCTTTCTGGACTGGCTTATGGGAGTGCAGGGTCGTTCCCTGAGCACTATAATAGAACCATTCAGATTTAAAATGCTCTCAGGGTGTGGGGAGATCTCAGTGCTTAAGCACAAGGCACTGAGTTGAGTTCTAAGAAACATCTGGGCATTGTTTCATACACTTGCCATCCAAATGCTGGGGAGGTGGAGACAGGTGGAGCTGTGGGTCTTGTTGACTACCCAGTCTAGACAACTTGGTGAGTCTCCAGGCCAGCCAGAGAGCCTGTCACAAACAAACAAACAAAAATAAAAAACAAAACCAAAATGCATAGTTTAGAGGAACAATTCCCAAGGCCTCCACATGCCATTCATATACATAACACATCATTCATGTACAGACACATTTGCATACAGCCACAAACATGCAAATACATGAATATAATCATACACATATACAATAAATAATAAATACAATGTGTCCATCCATTCTACTCTGCTGTGGGGATTTACCCTATAAATACCTAGTCACATGTATTACAGAGACAAGAGAGGTGACATTTCAACTAAATGAAGCTATTAGAAACAATCCATATGGTCATTATTTAAGTGATAAATATAATGAATGGTAGTAGAGCTACACAATTAAATATGATCCGACAATTAAAATAATGTCCTGTTTATCCTGGCAGTGAAGGCTTCTATTAATTAGGATAGAGGCGTTTGTTGTTTTGTAAAGATGGAAAGTATGCATCTTAGTATGTGCATAGAATGTATCTCAGACAAAACAGATGCTGTTGGTGTCTGCTTTAAAGGATCTGGAAAGCTATGTTTGGGAAATAGAATCATGAGAAACCTTGACATACTGAGGAGCTTCATAAAGTTTATATCTGTTACCTACTCATAAAAATGTTTCATAGTAAAAAGATTCTGTCTTGGACTGGTATACTAGCAAACACTGGCAACCCCACTGCCTAGGGTGGGCCAAATAGAAAGGCTGTGAGTAGTTGGGGTTCAGCCTGGGAACCATCTTGAATCCCTGGCTGGAAAAAAAAAACTTTTTAGCCTTACACATTGGAATCATTCATTTATTTATGTATATCAGGTTTCAACCAGGATTTTAGAAAAATTTCACATAGATCTGAAATAGTTAATATAAGATCCATAGATATGCTTTAAGTCAGACCTGGGCCAGCTTTCAATATTGACCATAGTATGAATTTATATTTGGGGATTTCATTCATAGGTATTGTAAGAACTGGGAGAGTTAAGACTGAAGGAATAGAAAGACCCTTTGCTTCTACCGTTTCTCCCATCACTTTTACCCCTTGCCAGGACAGCTGCTAGCTGGTCCAGCTACCTGGAAACTATCCCTACAGGTGTCAGGTACTCTGTTATGCCAGTAAGGAGCAGGTTGATGTGACTCCGATGGTACACACTGCAGGGCTGGCTTGGTAGATGGACATCTAGTGGCAATGGGAAGTAAAACAGAGCCAAGAATGAGCGCCACTCTGTAAGCAGCCTTAGTTGCACAGGCTTACCCTCTTTGCTGTCAGAGTGGATGCTTCTGGAGTCATGATGACTCACACCTGTGCTGCCCCAAGCTCCAGCACTGATACAGCCTGGCCTGCCCCGATGTGAGCAGTGAGGACAGGTTAGCTGAGAGGAACGAGTGGATAAAGTGGAGCCATGGTAATTAGAGGGCTTGCGTATGCGTGCTCTCTGTCTTTGCCTCCAGGAGTCAAGTGTGAGCTGCTCGCTTCTGTGGCTGCTGTGTTTGAGACTTTCATCTTTCTGTCTCAGTTTCCATCAGACACTCAGGCATTGCTGTACAGATTATGGGCTTGGATTGATGAACATAAGAACCATTTTATTCCAGCATAATAAGGAAAACCTTATCATTATAAACTCTCAAAAGCCTGTTTACCTTTTTACTTAAATGGAGCGTGTTTGTATTAGTGATTGTAGCTTATACTGCAGTCTAACATGACTAACAGGGACATGATAATTCACAAAAGGATTAATGGTGCTTTTAGGCTACACAGAAAATATTTTGTTTTCTTAATAATGGTCTCTCTTAGTGTCTGTAGGAAAGTTGAGCAATCTCTTCTAATGAATAGCAGTGGAAATTAAAATAATTATGTTCTTCAATTTTTCCCTTCAGAAAGTATAACTGAAAGTAAAGACATAATTTTCTAATTTTAAGATTCTGTTAATGGAACAAAATGAACTTTCTTGTATTGCTTGGGTGTAATTCCATCTCACTTGATCACTTAGGCGGCCGACCAGATTAAAAAGCTGTATCATCTCTTCCTGAAGATTGACGCCACTCAGGTGGAAGTGAACCCCTTCGGTGAAACTCCAGAAGGACAAGGTAACAAACAGCAGAAAGGAAGAAACACAAATGAACTTTTATAATTATGCATATAAACTGTAAATTAACATGCAAGAAAAAAGTCTGCAACAGCAGCAATAGTGTTGCCTTCATTTCTTTCAGTAATTTAATTTCAGCTCCTTTCAAATGCTCCCATGATGGTGCTCAGTGTTTTAGCATTTGGGTTTGCTGTAGGCAAATGCCAAGCCTTCGTGGGAGCTATTTCCTGCCTGACTTTAACCACCTTCAGTTCTTGCATGCAGACACAGAACCCTCATTTTTCAGCAGTTGCTGCTGATAGAATTTGGGTATGGGTTTGTATCACTATACTTGGGTTTAATAACTGCACCTAATTTTTTCTGAACTGTTTGATGCTCTTAAATTTTGCAAACTATATGCACAGTTTCACCTCATGTCTTAAATGGGATTTCTACCATCTTGGAGAAGCCCCTGTTCTGCAGTTAAACACACTTGCCATATTTGCTTTAGGTAAAGGAGGTGTTGAGGGGATGATTTCTCTTCTAGCAGTGACTTGTACCACTGCTCACTCTTTTATGCCTCACAAATACCACGAATCCAGTATGTCTTTACTAGAGATGCATTCATAGAGAAGGCTTTGAACTTCATGGAGCAGTTTTGAGGAGTAGGGTGGTAGATAGAATAGCTCAAGCCAGAATATAAGTGCCACAAACTTTTACTTTTTCCATGCATTGTGAACACTGGCTAAACAGGGCTTTGCAGCTGGACAGGTAGAAGGGGTTGAATCTGTATGTATAGACACCATCGTGAGGACCATGGTGTTTTTCCTAAGAAGAGGTTTTGGAGTCACATTCAGAAAACTTTAAAGACTTTGTCTTTGGAACCCAGAGAGACCTCAGGACAAATTCATATTCTTCATCCATCATATTCTGACTATAAATTTGCACACTTTGCTGGCCAAGATTCAAATTTATAAAAAAGAAAAGCTTTTATTAAAGTGGTAAAAATGATACCTGTATTATATACTGATGAGCTGGGTTATACATCCAGAGTGAGACACAGAATAGGTTTGTCCCCCACATTTCATAAAAAAGAATATTCCTCTGCTTAGCCAATATTAGAAATTTTCAGGAAACCTGTATCCAGCTGATGGCAAGTTCTTGTTTAAGGAAGTTGGCATTGCATGGATAACCACCAGATTAAATCTGTACTAAGTTGTATATGTGCAAGTTATATTTAGTTAAGTTTGGTTTTTTAAGATTTATTTTATATGTCTTTTCGCCTGAATTAATATATGTGCATCACTTGCCTGCAAGTGCCTGTAGAGGCTAAAAATGCCTTTCTATTGGTTCCTCTGGAATTGGAGTTAGAGGCATTTGTGAACTACCTCATGTGGGTGCTAGGAACCATACCTGGGTTCCTTGCTGCAAGGGCAGCATGTGTTCTTAACCACTAAGCCGTCTATCCAGCTCCTCAAAATTAATTTTTTAATTGCTAAGGCTATAAAATCATCCCTATTTTATATAAATAATAGAAGAAAGAGTTGTAACTGCTTTTTAACCTATGTGCCAGGTACTGTGATAGATTTTTCACAGCCCTGTAAAAGTAAGAGTCATTATTCTCAACTTTAAGAGGATCAGGCATTTAGCATGAGTCTTGATGAACAGCTAGGTCTGTAAGATGGAATGGAAACCTTTGCCCCTCAGTCCAGTGTCATGGTCGTCCTGCCATGCCAGACTAACTAGAGCAAGCTACCTGTGTTGTTGTTGTTGTTGTTTCTGGTTGTTCTCTTTTAAACTAGCATATTGCTCTTATTAGATAATGACCCAGAAATAGTCCCACGTTTTGAGAACACCAATCACATGCATGCTGCAGTCTCAGAATTGAAGGCTGATTCTCAAGTAAGGGAATTTATTATAAAGACTCTTAAACGTAATACATGGAGCCAAGCCCGGCTGTGCAGGTCAGTAAACCCAGCCTCGGGAGATTCTTGACTTCCAGAGCATCATAGGCTACAAAGCAAGACCTTTTCTTAAGAAAAGACTGAAGCAGGGGCTGAATGGATCCGTCAGGAAAGTGCTTTCTTTGCAAGCAGAAAGATCTCAGTTTGTTTCCTAGAACTCACAGTAAAGAAAAAGTTGGGCGTGGTGGTGTTCTTGCAATCCAACATCCGGGAGGCAGGGACTCGGCATTTCTGAAGCTCACTGACCTGCTTGGTAAGTTCCAGGGTTAACGAGAGACTCTGGTTCAAAAAGTAACTGGAAGGTACCTGAGCAATAAAGCCCGTAGTTGTCTCTGACTTCTACATTATGTGTTATCATGTGTATACAGATAAATAATCTTAAAACAGAATGCAGAGAGGGAGGAAGGAAAACCTCCTATGGAATAGGATGACAGTTTTGCCTTCATACTATTTTATTCACCCTTATGATCTGGCTGTAGGGGGAGGGGACTACCCCAGGAACTTCCCTTGGAAGGTGTTCACAAACTTTATGAAAGCTGAAGTTTGCTTTTTAATTAATAAGAGCAGAAAAGTCCACAAGTGTTTTTAAGGAATCATCACAAACCACATTTTGTATGTACCATTCATTAAAGCACAAAGTCTTAGATGATATTTTTAAGACCAGAATTATCTTTAGCTATTAATTTGTTCATTGTACCATAAAAGATTGGCTATTGAATTATAATCACAATTAAATGAGAGTGTTAGTTTATAACTGTAATGAGCAGTAGTCAAATTAAACCCAATTAGGAAATGGTAATTAATGACCCACTATGTAAGTTGGGTCTTCATCGTTGTCACAATCCCTCACAACAGTCCTCTGTGTAGGAGCTATAGGTGCAGTTATTTAGATCTTAGCAATGTTGATAATATTTATAAAATAATAAAGATGTGTACCACCAAAAAAAGAAAAGGAAAAAAAAAGCTATGTATCACATGGACACTTGGACTTAAAAGCTAGCCATTGTGCCATCTCTGTGTCGGAGACTTTCCTTCTTTTCCTATTGCTTGCTAAGGAACTTTTTTTTTTTTCAATTCACTTTATTGTTTATGTCCTTCTACGACATCTTGTTGAATGAAAAGCACTGGTGTCATTAACATGAACGCTGTTGGGTCGCCCTGGGAAAGTTTTACATGGAGGAGTTAGTCTAAGAACAGTTCTGTCCAGTGTGCTTAACAGTGTCCTTCAGAGGGCGCTGTGACACTGAGTTTCCCTGAGCTTTAATGACTCTTTGCAAGGAATATAATGGTTTCTAGTGACCTACAAAAACCTTTTAACCTTGGCTTAGTTTTTCTTTACCAGCTCCTACATGGGTTACTTTTACTCCCTTAACAGGGGACTTGAAGGTGTGGATTCGTTTATGCTCTGCAAAGATTGAGGCTTCTCTCATTATCCATGGAGCCCAAATCCATTCACTCAGCTGGAGGAATCAAACTTTCTCTGAGTTGTTCTAACTCAGCCAGACTCTCTGTGCTGGCAGCAAAGATGGTGCCCAGTGTTTACTCTGCCCTGCCAGCAGCCATAGAAAGCCCTTCACCTGGTTCTCATTAGCCTTGTTCAGTCACATGTCCAGCCTAGGCCAGTCACTGTTCAGTGCTCACATGGTTTAGGAGAAAGGTCATTCGGTTCCTATGAAAAACAGAACAATAAGGTGAGAATACCTTTCGGGAATGGCTCAGCCTTTATTGAAACAAAATTAAATTGTTGCTTCTGTAGTTAAATCAGCTTCTTTCTTCCCTGATTTAATTGTAGTACCAAATTAATTCAGTAAAGCTGTAGCCACATGAGAACAATTTTTTTTCTTACAGATTTATATAACTGGCTGTCTATCCATTTCTTTCATTTTGCAAAGTCACTCTGGGATTCTGCATCATGTTTTAGTTCTTCTCCCCTCTCCACCATCTATGACCACACAGCGATTACTGTTTGGGGTCCTTTAACAAGACAACCATATCTGTTGCCAGCAGATGTTTGTCAGAGAGTTGTCACAGCTTGGCAATGTTGATTTTGGCACCTGCTTGGTAAGTGTAGGGAGGTGGCTAGCCATGCTACAGTGCCTGGCATGGTCTCCCCCAATACGCTGCAAGTCGGCTCCATCTGGAGTTGCCTCCATTCCCTGAACTAAGGAAGTGAGAACCCCTTAGAACAGTGACTGTGTGGCCCAGATTCCTTGGGAATTAAAGCTGGGTGATCCAAAGTTAACTGGCACATCGGATTCCTTTCTTTCTTCATGCTAACAAGTGCCCATGTTGTTAGTGGGTGTCCTCTGTTTCTTTCTTTATACACAAGACTCTATTTTCATGATCCTTTCCGGTTCTACACTCCCCTCACCCCATCTTGCCTCCTAGCTATTTTCTCCTCATAGCAACTGGAGAAAAGTTCTAAAAAGTATACAACTCTCGTAGCATCGATATTTAATGGAAAGTGGGACTCCTTTTAAAGCATCAGCATTTTAAAGGTGGCTTGGCAAGGCACATTTGAATAGCACATTATGGTTATTTATCACAAATCAACCACAGCACATTGCTTCAAGACAGATTATTTTCCAAACTAATTATGACAGTTGTGCGTCCTGCCGTTTTTCTGTTCCTTTCATGTGTATGTCTCCCTTCTGAACTGCATTTTTTTCTTTTGTTTAAGTCAGTGCCACATTCTTCTGCTGAAACTCCAGGGTCAGAGGCCTCTCACTGCCAGTCATACTCTCCATCAAGGTGGCTGAATTAGCAGCTTGCAAAATCTCACAGCACTAAACAAAACAGCACAAACACCCTATGAATATAAGTACCTTGGCTTTCTTTGATATTTGTTCAGAAGGAAAATTCATTTGTATAATCTATCAACCATGTAACAATATGTCTTTGATGTTGGAAATTGTTTTATAAATATTAATAGGTATGTTTTTTCTCTTTCTTTGTACACAGACTGACTTTTTTTTCCAAGATGAATTTTCTATAGAATTGAGGTTTTAGTTATGTGACACGGAAATTCTTAATGTCTGAACCAAACTCCATACCTCTGAAAATACATTTTATCATAGTTTTTTGTTGTCTAATTAAGTGAGAAAGCTAAGGTTTGAGTACTCAGGGCAAGTTGATTTTATGGGCCTGCTGCTGACATAGACATGTGTCCACCTGTAACACATCAGCTCTGCACGTACGCTTGGAAGAGCATCAGCAGGGAAGTCAGCATGGAAGAGTCCATCAGTACGCAGGGCTCAATCTCTCCTTTATGTGTAGTTTTTATTGTGTTTGTTCTCTTTTTCTTTCTTCCTGATAGTAATACATACTTAAGCTAAGTATGTTTTTGACTATGTAAGAATATTATGGATGTGGGCATTTACTAGTCTATTGAAGCAAGATATAGATGTGCTGAGAGGTGTATTTAAGTAGGGATTGCTATAAAGTCAGTAAACGTGGGGGGTTATGGACCTTGTAGTCTGTACTGCAGTTGTCACTTTGGCTTTTGTCCTGTGAAGAAGCCTTGGACAATATATAAATGTATGTATATATGTACATACAAATTACATACAAAATGAACAGGTGATGAGCTGGCTGTAGAGATATTTGCCACTCCTGATGCAGATCCTCATATGAAACTCTAAGCATCTTTAGCCATCACATGCAAAGGTGTATAATTTGAGGGTCACCGAAAGCCTCACATCCTTCAGCTAAAACTTTCCTGCCATGACAGTTACACTGCTAAAAATGCTAGTCATTAAGATTCTTGCTTTGAGATAGGTTCTTCTGTATCCAGATCAGGTACATCAGGGAGCCTGTACACACTTCAACTCCAGGAGACATTCACTTATGTCTACTCTAAATAGAAATCTAGGGCTATTAAAGGAGTGAGACAGGCTATGGTAATTTCTAGAGATGAGAAGAGGGTTCTGTAAACTGAGCTACAATAATGGGAAGCTGTAGGCATGCAGCAGCTACCATGTTGGTGATCGCATTCCCCTGTGAGACTGGCTGTCATGCATGGCTTCTCCTTCCAACACCAAACAATACCAGCAACTCCGATCCTGTTTATAGACGACGGCTCTGAGCTTCAGAGAAATCATGTAACCAGAACTAGTTGCTTGGGCAATGCAGCACTATACCTGTGTCCTTGGAATATATGTCACAGTCTTTCTCCTACTAGACTACAGCACAGGCGACCATTTCTCTGACACCAGCTAGGTATCCTGTTATTCAGTTTAGTTCTGACACTATGCCTATAGTGAAAGTCAAAGTGACATATTAAGGGTTCTGTCTCACAAGACTGATGCCCTCCGTTGATGTCAGTTACAAGTCTATTTTGAACACTTTCTGTTTGGTTTTGTTTTGTTTTGTTTTGGGTTTTGGGTTTTTTTTTTTTTTTTTTTTGGCTTTTTGAGACAGAGTTTCACTGTAGCTTTGGAGCCTGTCCTGGAACTAGCTCTCTTTTTTTCTTTTTAATTTTTTTTTTAATTTTTAATTTTTTTTTAATTTTTCTCTGCTCCCCTCCCTGCCACTCCCCTCCCTCCCTCAACCCTCCCCCAAGGTCCCCATGCTCCCAATTTATTCAGGAGATCTTGTCTTTTTATACTTTCTACTTCCCACATAGATTATATCTATGTAGGTCTCTCTTACTGTACGTATTGTCTAAATTCTCTGGGATTGTGGTTTGTAAGATGGTTTTCTTTGCCTTATGTTTAAAAACCACCTATGAGTGAGTACATGTGATAATTGTCTTTCTGTGTCTGGGTTACTTCACTCAAAATAATGCTTTCTTGTTCCATCCATTTTCCTGCAAAATTTAGGCTGTCATTATTTTTTTCTGCTATGTAGTACTCCATTGTGTAAATGTACCACATTTTTTTTATCCATTCTTCTATCGAGGGGCATTTAGGTTGTTTCCAGTTTCTGGCTATGACAAACAAAGCTGCTGTGAACATTGTTGAGCACATGTCCTTGTGGCACAATTGAGCATCTTTTGGGTATAAACCCAAAAGTGGTATTACTGGGTCTTGAGGAAGGTTGTTTCCTAATTTTCTGAGAAATCGCCACACTGACATCCATAGGGGTTGTACCAGCTTGCATTCCCACCAGCAATGCAGAAGTGTTCCCTTTTCTCCACAGCCTCTCCAGCATAAGTTGTCATCAGTGTTTTTGATCTTGGCCATTCTTACAGGTGTAAGATGG
>PVIU01018542.1:0-38775 GCA_004026605.1 Ondatra zibethicus
TAAGACATTGTAGATGACAGTGTTGTGACTTTTTTCATTTTCTTATTCTATATTCTTATGTTAGTGAGAGTTTATTGTCATACTCAATAGACAAATAAGGTGCTTTGAAATGTAAACTCTGCTAAGAAATGGAGTAACCCAAATGTTATTGAAAGCAGCACAATAAGTGAACAAAATAAAACTTAACATGAAATATAAATTGAAGTTCTACTTGAAAGTATCCCTTTCTTTCTTCTTAGATACAATACAATTCATTTTATTTTTTAAGAAAGAAAACAAGCTATCTGTTTTTATTTTACATGCCAATTTCAATTTCCACTCCCTCTTCTCCTTCCATTTTCTCCACCTACTCCCCACCACCCATCTACTCCTCATAGAAGGTAAGGCACATTGCTTGGGGAGGGTCTAAGTACCTCCCTACTATATCTAGGCTAATTAAGGTGTCCATCCAAAGAGAATGGGTTCCCATTATTAAAATTCATTTAGGATAATCTTAATATAGTGTAAATGAAAATCCATGTTATTGTAACTCATTAAATTTCCATGCACTGATATTGTCATGAGCTAAAAAAATTACAAGAGGTCAGTTATACTGGTCTTGTTCATTGGTGCTATTGTTAGTTTTGAGTCTCAATACATGGGACAATATACAGATGAATCTAATTGTATTGAATTTCCTAAGAGGCAGCAGTTTACAAAACATGAAATACAAATGACTAATAAACATCTGAAAACATGTTCCACCTACTAACCCCCTGAGAAGTTCAAATCAACACACACACAATGACAGACATACATCCTCTACCCTTAACAATGGACTTTGTTCAGATTGTACCTGTAAAATTAACTAACTAAAGGTAATTATCTAGTCTCATATCCATTTGCATGTAAAGTTACCTACCATTTTTATTTAATATAATTTCTATTAGCAATTCTTCAAATTTTCCTTTTGACTAAGTAAGATTGAAAAATTTTAACATATACATAACAGTTCTGAAAATAATGAAAATCTAAAATCTTTCACACTTTGATACATTAATCTTAGAAACTCCTCAATAATTTCTCAAAACAAGTAAAAGCTATTTTTTATCCTACATTAGTGAAATGGAAAAATACTGAGTAGACTGCTCATGATTTAAACAAATATTAGCCAAATGAAAATAAAGGTGAATTTCAACAGATCATATACAGAGGAAACTATTTTGGGACATTTTCTGAATTCAGTGTTTGGTAGTCTTCTGCGGACATGAGAAAGAAACAAAGGTTTGAGTTCAGATACATTAAAAACATATGTAATTTAGTTTTGATTTCTTAGAAAACAAATAAAGCAGTGGTTCTCAATCTGTGGCTCATAACCCCTTTGGGGGTTGAAGGACCTTTTCACATATGTCACCTAAGACCATCAGCAATATCAGATATTTAAATAACAATTCATACTAGTAGTAAGATTATAGTCATGATGTGGTAATGAAGATAATTTTATGGTTGGAGAGCATTACAACATGAAAAAACTGTATTAAAGTGTCACAGCATTAGGAAGATTGAAAAGTAAAATAAACCATACTTCAGTATGTCACTAGATGAATTATATGATAAAATATCCAGAGTATTTTTGCTGCAAATGGTTATGTGTAGAATGTGGATAAACAGTTGTAGTCACCGGTAGTCTAGCTTGCAAACTGCAAAGTTCCTCAATGATCCCAGCCTTCTGATATTCAAACCTTTTTTTGTAATCTGTACCACTGCAGGTATGTGGAATGATTAGTTAACTCTTCAAATATATGAAAAAAATGTAGGCAACAGGATTTACTTCTAAGATCATACAGACCCCCATTCTCTCTCATTTGTTCGTGATTTCATATTCTTCACCCTGAAGTAAATCAGTTCTTGGGTCTGACCCAGTCGTACGGTGCTACTCACAGTCTTTGAAAAAGAGGATTGTCCTTAGTTGGTTATTTGGGTAAGTTTACAAGATGCCTCTCCTTTTCTAGGCATACCTTTACATACAAACTCTGGACTTCAACCTATAACTACCTATAATAAACCTTGGACCACAGGTACTCAGAGGAGTAGCTTCAAGATTGCTGAATCAAATAAATTACAACATATGCTGTGCTTGTTTTAAGCTAATTGGAGGGTTATTATGTAGCAACAGAAAAGTGCAGAAATTGGTAAGAGATTCAAAAAATTATAAAGCTTTTGTATTGAGGTGTATATTGGGGTTAAGCCCCACAAAACCTTTCAGGATTTAGAAGGATCACTATAATAGATGAAAACTGGATAAAGATATCTGCGGGTAAATAAAAAAATTAGCTCACATAAGTCTTTTCATCACTTCTCATTTATGAGAAATGCTCTCACCAATGCTCTCTTGATGTTTCCCTTTAGAGTTCCTCATTGTTCCTCTTTTTATGTTTCTCACTGTTCTTTCACGCTATTCCTTGCTGTTCTACCTCGCCAGTCCACCCACCCCACTCAGTTTCCAGCTTATATACACACACAGACATAGTTAACAAGCATGCAATTTTAGGCTAACATGATGGACAAAAGACAGACAGGTAGTGGGATTGTTTTGCGACTTTAGGTGCCTTATGTCTCAGAAGGGGTGTGTCTCTTTAGCACAAATAAAAACCCAAAGACAAAAATTGGGGTTCAACCTAAAAACCAGAAAAACAATGCAGTCAAGCTACTAGAGAAGTCTTACCTCTACCAAAGAGGGGCAACCACAGACTAAGCTGACTAAGCCTCTCTTCTCCTCCCATTTTATATTCCCTGTAGTGCTGGGATGAAAGGTGTGATTCCATATTACTGGGATTAAGTATATGAGACACCACCACCTGGATTTGTTTCAGCATTGATCTTGTGTAGCCCAGGGTGGTCTTGAAATCACAGAGATCCATTCGCCTCTGTCTCTCAAATCCTGTAATTAAAGCTGTGTGCCACCATGCCTGACCTCTAGTGGCTTAGCTTTGCTCTTCTGATCTTTAGGCAAGCTTTATTTATTAAATAAATAAATGAAATATAACTATATGACTGTGAAGCTCCCCAACAGATACTGGGAGGATTAGGATCAAGCTTGCCCCTTTGGCCAAGCATCATGGCACTGTATCCACTGGCACCCAGGTGAGAAGGTATTTCCTTTTCTGAGGCTGGTTTAGTGAACCAAGGATTTTTTCTGTATATTTTTGGCATAAAGGTGCAAACAGTTAATTTCTTAGACTAAGACCTTGTGTTAAATGCAAGGTGAGGGTAAATACAGAATAGCTGGCTGGGGCAGAGCAAAGGCCACTAGAATACACCTTCCTGAATCTGCTGATAGAGAATTCAGGGCCAACAAGAGTTGTTTATCAGTAAGAGCAAACATATTGTCTCTCTGCTCAGTGCCTCCTGCTCAGGGCTCTTTTCTTGTCAATAAGCCCTATCAATAAGGATAATTATTTGTGTGTGGGGGGGTCTAGCTTTATGTATATTTGACTGTGAGAACAAAGGTTTGACTGAGTGAATGCTTTCACACCAGGGCCCCATGATGTGGGAAAAGATACACAGTTTCCTGTGCAGGAAAAGTCAGGGTTAAAGAATAATTTATACACTTCTGGGAGATTTGGGGAAGAATCCCATTATGGAAGGGGAAAATGCCATGATTTCACAAGATTGCAACAAAACTGACAGTGCCTATCCAAAGACATAGTAGGGTCTCCAGCCGATCATCCTCCTGTCTATGGATCTGCCAATTGTGCGTTCACTGTATAATTCTTGTAACTCACATTACTTTTGTACAGGAAAAAAAAAGACATTTCCAAAGTGACAATAGGCTACATATTAGAGAAAAAACTTTGCTAGTACTACATGTGACATGGGATTAATAAAAGAAGACTATATGAAGAATATAGAAACAAAACAAACAAAAATCACAGTGAAAGCAAACAACTATTCGGAAGTCAAGGCAA
This sequence comes from Ondatra zibethicus, assembly GCA_004026605.1. NCBI lineage: Eukaryota > Metazoa > Chordata > Mammalia > Rodentia > Cricetidae > Ondatra > Ondatra zibethicus. Next base: position 3,948 of record PVIU01018542.1, read on the forward strand.
CATACCACAGAAAACCTTGCACATTCAAGCTTCTTGCAGTATGGGTCACAGTATCTAAATTATGAAACAAAGCTAGGTGTTCAGTAATATATCAAAGGATAAGGAAAATGTGGTATATATTTATGGCAAATCCATTTTTAGCCGTAAAAAGAAAGAAAGATGTCTTTGCAGAGAAATTGGCAGAACTAAATATCATTATAGAACATGAATCTGTCTAGTCTTAGAAAGAAAAAAATAACAGATGCTTTCTTTTTGGTTTTTAGATTTTATACAGATGTATGAAGTCATACATGTAAATATTGCAAGAAATAGAAGTAAACTAGTTAGGGAGAAGAGCAAGGAACTCTGAGGAAAGTGAGCATAGAGGAGTTATGGGAGGGAATATGCTCATTAATACTGATATTGAAAGGGGAACGATAAAGAAGGCTCAGTGTCTCATAATTCCATTTCTTCTTGATATCTTCTGATCACAGGTCAACTCATATCAAACTGAACATATTCCTTACCTTCCACATTCCACATATTTGTTTACCTGTTTTTGCCTTTCCATCTTTAAAAAGTCAAATATAATTTTAAATAATGAGATGGCAGGTATGATCAAACTAATGGATGAATAAATAACCTTATTGAAAAAAGAATACTATAAAACAAACTCTTTTTAAGGAGAAAATGTTTAGCTAAATTGTCCAAATTTATCTTGATCCAACTCTGTGTTCCAGGCACGCCTTAAATTTGTAATCCCTCTGCTTCAGCTTCCTAAGCAGCTGTGATTATGTAGCTGAGATTTAGAGTATTTCCCCACATGGGAAAAGTTCTAGGTTCTATACTTCTTACAGAAAGAAGGGAAGGAAGGAAAGAATAAGAGAGAAAGAAAGAGAGGAAGGATGAATGGAGGAAGAGGAAAAGAAGGAATGAAGGAAATAAAAAGAAAGGAAGGAAGAAAGGAAGGAAGGAAGGAGGGATTAAAGAAAGAAAGAAAGTGAAGGAGGGATGGAAGAAAAAAGGAAAGAAAGAATAAAAGTTTTTTGGTATGCTTGTTGAAATAAATGATACTCTTAAATTTTCAATTTCTAATTGTTATTTGCCAATATAATTGTGTCATTGTATAGGACTTCTATTATTCTGCAGCTTGTCACACTTACTACTTCTGGTAACCTTTTATGTGTATTTCTATATTCCAGAGGAGTGTTTTTTGATACAATGCCATACACTTCCTCTTTTATGGCTAGTTTTCCTAGTATTGGAAATTAAGTATAATGAAGTCATCTATAGTCTTTCCCAGGAATGGTTCAGGTATGCTTCAATATTAACTTGCCAGCAAAAAGGTCCAAAGTGTGTGGTGGTGGCATAATTTTTATGGTTGGACTTTGCTGTGGGAGCACATTCTGCTCCTTCAGCCAATAGCCTTTAAGATACCAGCCCACTTGGGCATGGTCTCCTATAGTTTAAAGAGCAGCAGGAACCCTATACCCGCTCTCTTGCTTCTGGCACCAGTTGCTGCTGCTAGACTCTGTTTCTGTTTGTGCTTAGAGAACTATTGTTTAGGACGGTGATCTGTAAGTTTTCCCCTTAAATAAATAACCCTTTTATTATCCTAATTCTGAACTGGTGTGGGATTATTTTACTGCATCAGGACTTTAGGCCTTGCTCCACAGGAGGGAATTTAATGTCTATAACGTTGTATTTCTAGTCAAAACCTCATGGTTGGACAGTTCATATGTCCTTTAGTAGAATCCACTATTGTTCTGCTAAATGATCCTGTTGTTTAAATTACCTTTAAAATGCCTATGTTTTAACCTGGGTACATCGCAACCTTGCTCAAAGACATTTGTTTCTGTAGCGGGCAGCAATCAATAGAGAGATAGGTCAAAGGACAGAAAGTGCTCTGTCTTAAATGATAGATCTATAATACCACTCTCCTACCATCAAAGTTAGATAACATCACAGAAGATGAAGCATAAGGTTCCTAAATACATGAGGATAAAAACCGGCACAGAGAAATGTAAACTTCTGACCTTGACATGGCTATGGTAGTCTGAACTCATAGCAGCTATTGTATCCGAATAGATGCACAAGATCAAAGCAGACAAAATCTTGTCAGAAATGGGGTGGGCTTTCTGTATCTGGCATATGATTTCTTTTTGTTTTATGCATTTATAATAGTAATTAATAGCATTCATCAATACTAAGATAACTAGGCATGATATCAATAACTTACAACCAGTTCCCTTACTGAAATTATTTTACTTTATATAAACTTTCTACTAAATTTTTGAAAGAGTTATGTACTTGAGATAAATCATGGAGAATAGAAGTTTGTGTATACATATAGACAATAAGTGTAATTACAAAATACTTCAGCTAATAATTTCATTAATTAGATATCATAATATTACTACTATTATGTAGATAGAATATCATAGAATATGATTATAGATATTATGGTTAATAAATAGATTTGAATTCTGGTTTTTTAGAGGTAAAATCCTTATTAACAAAAGGCAATGCTAATTTATTCTAAAGTTTTTAGAGTGACTCTGAAGAACTCTAAAATTAACTTATGATGAACATGCTCCCTGAAGATTCTCTGGGGAATTAAACCAAGTTGCAGCTTCATACTGTGAGACTTAAGGATCAATACTCAGTGATCCCAGACTAAGGCAACAAATTATTTCATTGGCACCAACCCTATTTTATGGAGACAGAATTGATTTTCAACCTTAGTCTTTTTAGCTTAACCATTACGAATTAACTACTTCAGATACTATCAAGAAAAGCCACTTGACTCATTATGCTTGTCACAAATCACTTTGTGATCACAAAAGTTAATTATTTTCAACTGTGTGCATTTTACATAGTATAATTTAGTAAAATATGTCTTATTATATTGTACATGTACAAACATAGAGTTGATAACATGCATATATTTACCAATTAAATAATATTTCCATATGTAAAGAAAACAAAGTACACGATGTTATATTTTATTAAATGTAATTCTTAATGCAGACAGTTTTCCTAAACAGTTATCACAGGAAAATATTTTTTAACATCTCACTAAAATATGTTAAGATACTAGTCACAAACAAAGGCCAATGTGCCTACAGTTCAGGATCCTAGAGAAACTAAGTAATAAGGTGAACTCAAAGAAAACCATATATAGACCCACCTGGAAATTGGAATCAGACAAAAATTTCGGAGCGGGGGGCAGAGGGTAGAAGGAAGGGGATAAGTGGGGTTGAGGATAATTTGAGTGAATGGATAGTAGAGATGGAGGAAGGACAGATATGAGAGCAAGGAAAGAGACATCTTGATTGAGGGAGCCATGATGGAGTTAGCAAGAAACCTGCTCTAGAAAAATGCCCAAGAACCCCCAGAGATGATCCCACCTTAGACCCTAAGCAATAGAGGAGAGGGTTTCTGAAATGTCCTTACCCTGTATTCAGACTGATGATTATCTTAGAACCTTTGTCCAACAACAGATGGGAACAGAGGCAATGACCCACATCGGAGCACTGGACTGAGCTCCCAAGATCCAGTTGAAGAGTGGAAGGAATGAGAATATTAGCAAGGAATTCAAGACCATGAGGGGGTCATCCACTGACACATTGCTTGAGCTAATGGGAGTTCACCAACTTCAACTGGACTGGGAGTGAATGAGCATGGGAACAACCAAGCCCCTCTGAAGGGGGTTGACAGCTGGAGCCGACTGAGGGGTCACTGATAGTGACACTGGGATATGTCTTTACTGCATATACCAGCTTCATGGGATCCTATACTCTTTGGATGTAAACCTTGCTCAACCTAGATGTAGTAGGGAAGGCCTTGGACTTTCTACAGGGCGGGTTGCATGGCACTCCCTTAGGGTTGGAGGGGTTTGGGGAGGGTCTGTGGAGGGAGAGGGAGGGGACTGGGAGGGGGGAGGGAGTAGGAATTTGGATTGGTATTTTTTAAGTAATAAAAAATATGAAGTAAAAAAAGAGCTTATTAACTCTTAAAAAGTATAGAACATACCATAAACCTGAATGACATTTACAGTTGCTGGTTAATGTCAAGTTGGAAGCAGGTTAATTTTGAACAAGAAGAGATGGGATGCATCAGGTGTAGGAGAGGATACAGGTGTATTTAAGTAGGTGAGCTCATCAGAGATGTGAGAATACTGGAACTTGTTGATATATGAACATTTTTGATCTGCAAGTAAGAGGTTGATGAGGTGATGGGTATATCCTACAGCTTTCATTCTTAACTCTCCCGTCATGTTTGGAATCAAGAATCTAATCAAAGACAAGTTACAGTGTAAGTTCCTAATATTGAGTGATTCTAAAAGACTGAATTTCCTGGGGTGATTCCCAACAACACAGCAACACCTTTGTTATTCAATCATTCTACTAAATATTTTGTCAAGTACAGCTGTGACATATATTGTTATTTGTGTGACATATGAATGTAAACAAAGAACAACACAATCCCTTCTCTTATGAAACAAAAATTTATCAGCTATTACACTCCTGTTCTTTCCAAATGGTAACATTTATTCTCTACTGCCTAAACGAACAAATAATTTACTGTTAATCTTTCTTTGCTTGGACTTCTGGTATTTCAATTAATACCCTTGCCCATGTCTCTCCCTATTCCAGTACTGTCCTTTTTATAGGCTAAAAGTCTGACTTTGATTTCAATGAAACAAAAATTGATCTTCTAAGAAGAAATTATTTTATTTTCTTTCTGGATAAAAAGGATGAATTTATATATCTATTGAAACTCGATTGTGTGCCAAGGAGCTGCACTGTGGGAACTACTTACATAATTTGTTTAGTCTTCCCAACACCATAGCTATCTTGCTAACTAAAGATAACCTGTTGAAATGTACACATTTGAAAGTAAAGCAGGTATTCATGTTTAGGTCTGAATTATTAGTTTCACAGTATTTTCTAACTCAAAACCATTTTCTTGTATTGCTGCCCTAGTAAGGCTGACTGTTTCTATCAACATGTGGGAACACAGACACGTTAAATTACAACTAAATTCTTATTGCTTCATTCTGAGCTCCTTAATACTAAGAGTTATATTTGTGTCATTTTATTTAAGTCTCTGTGTGCATATACATGTCAAGGACCCCATGAAGAGGTAAGAAGACAACTGAAGGAGTCATCTCTCTGCTTCCTTTCATCATTTTGGTCCTTGGGATTAAACTCAGGACATCAGGCTTCATAGCAAGGGTTTTATTTCAGGAATGTACTAAAATAACCATTTAATGGTGGAGTCAATGGAATATTATTATAGAAAATCAGTTATTTGTTTATTTATTTATTTTGGTTTTTTTGAGACAAGGTTTCTCTGTAGCTTTGGTGCCTGTCTTGGCACTAGCTCTTGTAGACCAGACTGGCCTCTAACTCAAAGAGATCTGCCTGCTTCTGCCTCCTGAATGCTTGGATTATAGGCATGTGCCACCATCTCCTGGCTAATAAATCAGTTATTTTTTTGATGCATTCAAAAAATATTCTTCTTTCTTTATTTCTAAAGAAATGCTTCTGAAAATTTTCAATAACGAATATAAGATAATAACTTATAGGAATTTTATGATTTGAAAATGTGAACATATTATGACCCCATAGTTCAATATAAATTCCAAGAGGGATAATGGAATATAGGAGAATGATGGTGAATTCAGTGTAGTTCTTCTTACACTTAGATAAGTGTAAATATTTAATCATGCTATAAAAAGTGAAGTGGCATAATAAATAATTGTTTCTCTGATTAGTCTGTAAGGTTTCTCAGGATTTCTCATTTTATCATTATAGTTAACAAAATTCCATGAATTATTACTACCTTAAATTTTATTTCTCAGAAAAAAAACTTAGCAAATTTGTATTTTTAACAAATTGTTAGCAAGAAGGGATAAGGCATTCCAGTATCCAATATGGTAGTGACCATGCTAGTGTGCAATACACTAGTGACAACTCTGTTGTCCAAAATGAAAGTGTCCACTCTGGTGTCCAATATAGTAGTGACTGCTCTGATGTCCATTATGGTAGTGACCACTCTGGTGTCTAATACTGTTGTGACCACTCTGGTGTGCAATACAGTATTGACCACTTTGTTTTCAATATGGTAGTGACTGTACTTGTGTCTAATATTTATATTGACTGCTCTTGTTTCTTTTTCCACATGACACGTAAAGCTCTTCAAAACATCATTCTATTTTGTGACTTTTTATGCCAGTGTATAGTCTCTTATATTTTTATGTTGGGAGTCAAAGAAAAACTCCTTAGCTTGCATCCCAATTTCCCCTGACCTGTTTCCAGCTCTTATCCATGACAGTTTCAATCTTAGCACCATGTAAACAGGAAGAATAGAAATAAAATAGAAGAGACCTGCTTTCTACCTGTAGTAACCATGATGTAAATTTTGTTCCCCATCCTTGAAAATCAACCAACAGTAAATAGAATATTTTGGTCTATTCCTTTTTATAAACTTGATTGTCTTGCCTTTTTACAATCTAGGCTCCATTTTATACTTTAAGTTTTTATGTATTCTTCTATAAAAGCTCAGCCCAACAGGAAGCTCTGTCTCTATAAAGCTATGCTATTTTATTAGATGTTTGTTCAGTTTCGTTCTCATTAGGAATCTACAAGGCTCTAAAAAAGATTTTGTCTTTTCTGATCTGTCAGGATTTGAGAACACATGTCTTCATGAGGTTGCTCTATAAAGATTTTATTAAAAGCAGAAGAAGATATTAGACTTTGGAAAGCATTCATTTTCTTGGCTTTATGGTACCTGGAATGATATGATCATTTTCTCTAGATATTCTTGTCACTCTCACTCTACCAACTAATGCTTCCTGGATAAAACAGGACCTACAATAGTATCCCCAATTCAGATTCCTTACAGTAAAATTCTCAGTAAGCCAGATCTTTCAATACAGGCATCAGTTTGTGTTGATAGAGCCAACTATTTTGCTCCTTTGCAAATTTAATTGTGATACTTCTCTGTTTGATTATTATAAATGAAACAATAATAAGGAATTTTTGCTTTTTATTATACTAATTTTTTGAGGTCACTTTCAGCTAAAAATAATGAGAGAAATAGATCCAAGTAAAATCTGAGGGCTGTGTTATGGATGAGCATGAAGTGTCCTTAAAATTGCTTATATGTTGAAGACCTCTTCCCAGATGTAAGATATAAGCATGGAGAAGTGACTGAATCACAAGAAATCAGATCAAAATGTGGAGTAGTCAACTGAGTCATGGAGACTTACAGAAGCATTTCAGTTACAGAGAGTGGGTTACATAGGGTGGCTTCTGTCTCTCTGATTCCTGTTCATTACAAGGTGAGCTACTTTGTTCCACCATGTGACTCCTACTGGAATGTATGGAGTCACTTCTAGCCCAGAAATAGTGGGGACACACAAACATGGGTTGACACTTTGGATAACACAAGCCTAAGTAAATTCTGTATGCCATTATTGCGTTAATGCATTTGTCAGAATAACTGAAAGACTGACACCCATAAGCACCCAGCATGAAAGAATGTAACAAATTGTTTTCAAGCTCTATAAATTAATGAATGCATTTCCATTCAGGAATGTTAAATAATCTATGCTAACATTTATACAGAGCTCAATATTTAAACCACCCACATGTTTCTTTGCTTACACATTTTACAGCACCCCTTCATTTCATTCTCATCAGTCCTCTGCTATACAAGTAAAAAAATTAAGGCACGTAGAGTAAGCATTACTCATTCACTAGGCAGAGCCTATAAAACTCTATGCCTCTTTTGTTAAAGGACCATAAATTCCAATTGTGGGGTCCAAAAACATTTTTTTCCTACTGTGGGTTTTGAATGTCAGTCATTTCTTTTTATTCTTTCATTTTTTATTAAGAATTTTTAATGCCATCTTTTCTTATTTTATATAGGTATAGCATTCCCACTCTCTCCCCTACTCCTGCCCCATCTTCCCCCTGACCTCCACCCTGTTCACTCCTCAGAAATGGTACGGCTTCTCATGAGGTGTCAACAAAGTCTTACACTTCACTTTGAAGCAAGACGAAGGTTCTCCCCTTATGTCTAGGCTGAGCAAGGAATCCCTCCAAAGAGAATGTGCTCCTAGAAGCCAGTTCAAGTGCTAGAAATAAATCTCTGTCCTATTGCCAGTGGCCACACAGATTGCCCAAGCCATATAACTGTTCCCGACATATAGTGGACCTAATTTGGTTCTATGCAAGTTCCCCCACTATCACTCCAGAGTCAGTGAGCTCTCACTTCCTCAGGTCAGCTGTTTCTGTATCACCAACAAGGTCTAGACCACTTTGCTTCTATTGTCTCTCCTTCCTCTCTTTCACTGGTCTCTGGTAACTCAGCCCATTGCCTCACTGTAGATCTCTATATTGGCTTCCGTCAGTTGCTGGTTGAAAGTTCTATGATGACAACTAAAGTAGTCATAGTCATCAATCTGATTACAAAGGAAGGCTAGTTTAGGCATCCTCTCCACTATTGTTTGTAGTCTAAGCTGGGGTCATTCTTGTGTTTTCCTGGGAATTTTCCTAGTGTCATGTTTCATGCTAGAATTTTAATGGCTCCCTCAATCAAGGTATCTCTTTCCTTGCTCTCCCTCACTGTCCTTCCCCTTTCTTGAGCATCCTGTTTCCTCTACTATAGGGCATCAATGGTATGATCAACACAGTCTTCAGTATCTGCAGTTGCAAATATAAATCTGTGGTAGGGTGTAATAGAGTAAGAGATAGGTTAGTGATTTTGAAGAGATGTTAGCATGCAAGGTGGCCCAACAAGATAAACATTCTTGCCACTAATCCTGATCTGAGTTTGATCCCTAGAACCCATACTATAAGAAAAAAAAAACTGATTCCTATAAACTCACTTCTGATGTATGCGCGCGTGCACACATGCACACACACACACGTAAAATAAACACATACATGAAAAGAAAAGTTCTAAGGGGATAATTATGATTTAGGATATGAAAATATTCTGCTATAAAATAGGTTACCTTTAAACCTGTACTCTGTACAGTTTATCCTAGGTTATCAACATGATGAAATTCATCTTTGGATTTCTTTTGGGCCCATGATTTTGGGGTTCATAACCATCCTTTACATGTTTTAAGTGTTATGAAACCTTAGCATGTTAAATGGATTCTAACTTATGAACAGCCTTATTATATAATTTTAATGATTTCTACTTTGTCATTGAAACTGATTGAGTTTACTTTGGTTTAAAAAATACATGTAACTTGCAGTAATGAAAAATAATGCTACAGATATATAATGATGAAAAATATTGAATATCCATAATCACTGTCTTAATAGCTATTGGATTAGCCTCATTTAACAGAGTTTATAAACAAGAAACAATAAAAGTAGTTTGTTTTGACAAGGACATGAAATTACAATGACTTTTGTGGTACTAGTTTTAAAAAGAATTATCTACACCATTTCACCTATTCTCCCATATGGGTTACATTAACTTAAATTAATCATGGATAGGGCCCCTTCCTGACCACTCTTCATTATGCATTATGGGAATAATTTTATCATGATGGACTATAATTTCTCAAGAAGCCAATTATGACACATTAATGTTTTTAATATGCAAAAATACCTGCTGAATGTCTCCAACTACAGACTGACTGACTGACTGGTCACTAGCGGCAGGAACGGTGATTTTAGGCCTCACAAGAAGAGGTACATTTCCATCAAATTCCTGAGCTGTTCTCGCAAGACAGACACCTAAGCAAATGCTTCAAAGAAAACTACCTTTTATCTTTCTTTGTTCTTCATTACTCATGGTCAAATGCGGACACAATTCTCTGACAATACATGCAATCACCAAACACAATTTACCACGTGCACAGATTTTAATGCTTCATCAACAAAATTTCAAAATACAGTTTGTGCAAAGTATACAGAGTATTTATTTGGAACATTTCTTAAAACAAAAAGTGCTCCAAATTGGCATTATTTTAACACATTTAAAATTTTAATTTCATCAATATGCATATTGCCATCTAAAGAAAATCTATATTTTTAAAATAATTAAAATGCAGCTATCCAATAGACTCTGGAAAATATTTAATACACGTAATTAACCATTGTCTATGGTCAGAACATCACTCATAAAACATAGTGGGAAAAAAGCAGAGGAAGAATGTGCACAAGGAAAGGAGTTCTCTGACAGTGGAGATAAAGATTTTTATGTCTTTAGTAACTATTTATTAAGTATTTAATAAGTTATAAAATACATAAAATATAAAAGTATATTTTACATTATTTTTATTGTAACTATTTAATTGAGAAGTAATGAGGCTTGGGAAGTAGAACCATGTGTTATAATCTGGAAAAGATTTTGAATTCTGCAATACAGAAATGATTCTGAGAACACCACTATCGGACTTTTAACAATAGCCACTTCAGCAACCATGAAACCCAATGGTGCTAATAATCCATGTTAGTAGTCACTTAACATCTACTGAGAGGGTACTTCCTGAATAAGCATAGCAGTCTGAACCCGTATTTGGGCATATGTTTCTGTTTATCTAAGGTCTCTTTCTAGCATCCTGACTTAGTTGAGTGCAGCTAACACTTTCCCTCCACCACATTGTTTCCATAGTAACTTCTAGAACATAACAGAAACTCTTGCAGTTCCTCTCATGTTACCTCTTTACTTTATTCTTTTTCTATTCAGTAGTAAGCTAAATTCCCCGGGTTTGCTCATTTTCTTGTTTTTGAATGAAGAGCCTTAGTGACGGATCCTACTCTCTCTTCTCTAGTCTTCTAGTATGATGATTGGCGCTTCTTTGAATGGAACTCCAAACTCTCCTTCTTGTGGTTTTTTGGAAAACCATCTTAGCTGATTGTTGGTTCTGGAAGTCTATGTTTTCTCCAGTTTTCTTTCCTAATCTAGAGATATCCTCATGAACAGAAGCTTCTACAGATCTCTCTCAGCTAACACTGATGTTTGTAGAGCTGTATTTTCTTGTTGCTCTGCACTGGGACAGCCCTTATGGTCATCTCACTTAGTCATTACTTATCTACAATTCCAAGGCTACCAAATGTCACAATGATCTCTCACAAGGCATTGGCTACAATTTTCACTCTGGGTGTCCTCAGAGGTTTAACAAATTCTCCAGGTTTTGACCTGGTAGGACACAGCTAATCTCTGCCCTGCTGGCCAATCTCAGCCTTATTTTCTCTTAGGAAGGAAGATGACTTGTGGCGTGACAGATTCTAATGATAGAGCTTAAGGAATAATTGTTGTTCACTCGGGTCTCCAAGCCTTGGCTCATGATTTTCAGAACTCACCTTTAAGTTTCCATAAATACACTCATTTAGGGAAAAGGGGTCCTTGAAGAAAGTCACTGCATTTTGCAAATGACTGATCTTCTCTTTTGGTATTCCATAGTGCTACAATTTTACTTCATAGAGAGCTGTTTGCTCTGTTTGAATTGCTTTCCTTTCATGTTCTCTTTGCTTTCTGACATATTCTATATGCTAGATGTGACCAGTTGTTAACTCATTCAGAATAAAGATGATATTTTCTTATAATTTTAATGTTTTATTTCTAAATTCTAATGATCACAGTTATAAAATTTAGAATATAAAATGCCTTGCAGTTATTTTCATCTATATACTATTACAATAGATGACCATTATCAACTCCAATTAAAATTAACAAAGTATAATAAAATGTATATGAAATTGACAATTTTAAACATTTTAGTGGTATGAATAAGTTTGATATGGATACATACATACACACACATGCACACACACACAGACACAAACACACGCACACATATACACACACTGTTGTGGAAACTCATGATCATCTATCTTTAAAACTTATTCATTGTATCAAAATACAAGACTCCACCTATTTAACCTTAGCATTTTGGTGTTCCTCAGCACTGTAAGCCCTTTTAACCAGTCTTTTTGTTTTTTGACTAACCTGGAACCCTCAGAATAGTAGAATCATACACCATCCATCCTCTTTTCGCTGGATTGTTTCACCCAGGAGATGTCACCAAGTCCTTTTCATATTGGAATATATGATAGAACTTCAAATCTTTTTAAGACTAAAAACATCCTATTGAACCTACACAACATATTCTTGTGGATTTATTTGTGAGTCAACGAAAACCTTCTTATTAATGATAATAACAGTATTATACACATGACTATACCAAACTCTTCAAGATCTGGTTTCAGTTATTTGTGGTAAGTACACACATTAGATGTTTGTCTTCTTCCTCTGAATGCTGAAGCTGACACCCAATAGATGACTCTAAATATAGCACAGATTGAAAAACTTTTCAGTTTGTTTTAGATTATATTTGATGTGATTATTTGTATTTGTACAAAATATATTTCTTAAACAATGTCTGTCCTATTTATTTAAAAAACTCTTGTATGAAATAAATATCATAAAAGAAAGAGGTTTGAGGGTTGCATATTTCTTCACACATTTGGATAGAATAAACTGCTCACTGGGCAAAGTGTAAATTTAAATAAAGACTTTGAGAATCTCTCTGATAAATCTGTTTTCCCTATATTTTTTATTGGAAAAGAGTCCATGTCGAGATTGTTTCCAGGTTCTAGCTATTACAAATAATGCTGATATGAACATAGTTGAAGAAATGCTTTTGTAGTATGATTGAGCATCTTTTGGGTATATTCCTAAGAGTGGTATTGCTGGATCCTGAGGTAGGTGCTCCTGAACTGAAGAATGGATAAAGAAAGTGTGGCACATTTACACATTAGAGTACTACTCAGTGATAAAAAACAATGGCATCTTGAATTTTGCATGCAAATGGATGGAAATAGAAAATACTATCTGGAGTGAGGTAACCCAGACCCCAAAATACGAATATGGTATGTACTCACTCATAAGTGGATACTAGCTAAAAACAAAGGACATTGAGCCTACAGTTCATTATCCTAGAGAGCTAAGTAATAAGGTGACCCAAGAAAAAAATAATTGGACCCACCTGGGGGTTGGAGACAGACAGGGTCCCTGACAGATTGGGAGTATGGGGGGGTGAAGAGAGGAGGAGAGGGGGAAGAGGAGGGGAGAAGGAAAGAGTTAAGGAGAACTTGGGGGAATGGGACAGTCGAAATGGAGGGGGACAGATATGAGAGCAAGGAGAGACATATCTTGATTGGGGGAAGAAGCCTGGCTCTAGAGAAATTCCCAAGAATCCACAAGGAAGGCCCCAGCTAGCACTAGGCAAAAATGAAGAGGGTGCCCAAACTGGCATTGTCCTGTGTTCAGATTGATGATTTTCTTAAATTTCACCATAGAACCTTTGTCCTGCAACAGATGGAAACAAGGCAGAGTCCCATGTCGTAGCACTGGACTGAGTTCCCAACGTCCAGTTGAAGAGTAGAGGGAATGAGAGTATAAGCAAAGAGGTCAATACAATGAGGGGTTCATCCACTGAAGCAGTTTGCCTGAGCCAATGGGTGCTCGCCAACTCTAGAGGGACTGGGAAGGAACAAGCATGGGACCAAGCTTGTCCCTCTGAATGTGGTTTACAGTTGTATGGCTGGGGCAGACTAAGGGGCCACTGGCATTGGCACTGGGATTTGTCTCTGCTGCCTGTACTGGCTTTTTGGGATCCTATTCTCTTTGGATGTATACCTTGCTCAGCCTGGATGTAGTGGGGAGGGCCTTGCACCTTCCACAGGGCAAGGTGCCTTGCCCCTTTTAGGATTGGAGTGGGTTGGGGTAGGAGGATGTGTGGAGGAAATGTGAGGAGGGGAGAGAGTGGAAATTTGGATTGGTAATTTTAAAAAAAGAAGAAGAAGAAGAAAAAGAGTCCATGAAGAACTTTTTATGAAAACATATATTAGAGAAAAATAATATAGGATATGATAAAAAATTTAGTTAAACCTAAAAATAAACTAGAACAACATCATATTATATACCATATTTAAGAGAGCATATAGAACAACTCAGATCTGATGATTCAGAGATGAAGAATCAATTTTTAACTTGCATCATTTGCTTTATACATGCACAGTTCTGTATCCTAAAGACATTTAGTGCAGAACCTTTGAGTGAAATTTCACTTGTATTTTAATAAATAAAGCTTGCCTGAGGATCAGAGTACAAGGTTAGCCACACTAGTCAGCCGCATAGGCCAGGCAGTGATGGCACACACCTTTAATCCCAGCAATCACACTAGTTAGTTAAAGAGAACAGGCAGTGGTGGTGCATGCCTTTAATCCAAGCACTAGAGAGTAGTCTAAAGTGGAACGAGACAGGAACTCATTCTCTTTTCAGGCTAAAGCTTTTATACAGGTAAGAGCTCTCAAGTGACTTGGCTACTTTTCTGGTCTTCAGTTTGAACCCAATATTTGTCTCTGCGATTTTATTATTCATGCTACAGTGAAAGAACAGTGTTCATCCATAATAAGAAGATTGTAAACACCTATTGCTATGCTCTTGTACTTACCACTCTCCAAAATGAGGCTCTGACAAACCAATAATTGGCTAAGACCAATTTTTAGTTGATCATTTCCTAATTAGATTACCTCAATGGTATCATTAGGAAACTTCTCTTCCAGAACAGACATCCTTTTTTTTTTTTTTCATTTCTCCCACTTATTCCATTCCTCCAGGTCAGCAACCTTGCCTCTGCTTCTGAGGGAAATGTCTAAGCTATCTTATTTCTGCGATACACACAAGTTCATAGGCACATGCCACCAATCAACCTTCCCCACTAAATCTTTGAACAGAATATAATATGCTTCAAAATAAAGCCAAAATTAAATATGTAATGGTCATTAGTTGAACTATTAGAACAACTTGAATTAAGTAAGAAACCATCTTAAACCACAAAGAAAGTGTATTTGCCAATAAATGATAATGGCTCTATGAACCTTTGACTTGTCAAATATAGCATGATAAAAGGTCTTACATGTCTTTTTGATTAGGTTTCATTATAACATCATGAAATAGAATAATAAAATTTTCCACAAACAGAAAAGGTTAAAATGGTAAATGTCTTTGACATTACTTATATTTTCTGCATTTATTTGCTAAAAAACATTTACATGTGTAAAATAATAAGGTAGCCATAGGTATAAAAGTTGGTCCTTGTTATCTCTATCTTAATGCTGTTACAGTAGCATTAAAGGTATGCTCTACTTGAGAGCTGCTATATTTGTATAGGTGTATGAAACTGTATTTAAGATTTGTGCCATTTTGTAATTTATATAGAGTCATTTGTAATTTATGTCGTATGAGTGTACACCCATATTCAAATTACACACACAATACTCTTCAAATAAGAATATATCCCACTATTTCTTTAAACGTCCAACAGCTTGGATTCCTAAAATAGTTCTTGTTTTTTTTTCCCCTGGGGTGATTTCCTCTTTGCTACTATAAATGTATCCTGTATTTTATACATGGAAGGGAGTATAAAATGCCCTCAGCTTTAGTTACTATTTCAAACATGATTATTTTTAAGATAGACTGTACTAATTAATGAATCTTTTCCCTTTATACTATCATGACATACAGGCATGTTTATAACATTTTCTAAAAGTAAATAACACCTATTTTAAAATAAGAATACTATTTTAGTAAATCTATGATTACTAATGCTAAGAGGCGGAATATCAGTTTTCTTAAAATTTACTAATGTAAAACTTGATAAATACTTTGAATTCATGTTTTTAAATTGGTTATTTGTATATAATTTGATATATAAATGCATTAGTAATCTCAGAATTTTGAAATCAAAGCTGCAGTAATTTGTGGAATATATTAGATATATTTGATTCTATATAATTTATTATATAACTCAAAAAGTGATTCATTTTTAATGCATAACTAGTGTATTTATTTTAAAATCCATAATTTAGCAAAGTCAAATAAATCAAGGTCTATGCAATGATTTCCCCTAAATGGTTTAGAATCCAATATAATTTATAATATACACCTTCTCTGACAGATTTCTGTCGGTTCGACACACCAACCTATAGCACATAAGAGAATGTTGCCTAAAATTGCTTAACCTTGCTTTGCTCTTCTCCCAAGGATATCTGCTGGAAAGGGAGCGACTGTCTGTGAAATCCCTCTGGCCTCAGAAGCAAGGAGAGCCTCGGTCTTTCCTGATAGTGTTCCATATACATTTGGTGCTTACACAATGGAAGACGTGTAGAATATGAGAGACGCCTCAGGGGATTTTCAAATACTATTTGAAAAGAATGAAGGTGGATATTCTTTCCCCTGGTCTTTTGTTTCTCCTTCTTTTTCCCAAACTGTCAAACACCGAGAAAGCATTTACTAAGTGCCGAGTGAGAGCCGGATACATGTCCTGCCTCAACACAAAAGTACTGAACATTTTAATTTGAGAGCTAAACCAAGTGGGGGGTTTCCTTAAAAAGAGCATAAACCTGTCGACTATCCATCTCTTCACTCTCCTTTTTTGTGCTGGGTGTGTTTAGTTTGAATGGCTGGCATTGTTAGGAAGTCAGAACTGAAAATAATTATATGACACAAGAGTTGTAAAAATGTCATCTTTTTATGTAAAGAACTTCAAGGACTCCTTAAGGACTTTTAACTTTTAAGTGAATTGAGCAACACAATTTGCTTTCTTTGGGGCGATTGCGAATGAGCTGTCCCAGTGTGTATAACAGGGTTTTCTCTTGAGAGCAAACTACTGAAGCAGCTTGCTCCATTGTCCGATGAAAGGAAGGACCTGATCCTGTGTGAAGTAGTAGATAAAACTCTGAGACAGGTGAACAAGCTTTCATTCTTAGTAGATGTGGAAATAAATGACCGTGAAGAGGATCATACTTCAATGAACAAGAAGAGTAGGGGATGCACAGGACTTATATACTAAGTATTCAGTTTTCTATGCAATATGCCACTGAAAGCTGCCCTTCTCTGCCATGTTTCTTAATGGCCACATCTCAAAGGCTGTGAAGATAGTGCACATGACCACTGTAGGGCCTGGAAGCTCTGAACTAACGCACAGTGTGCCTGCTAATAATAACATAGGCCTGCCCATACACAAAACTGTCTATATCTTATTCTTCACAGAGAGGAAATTGCCTAAAAGAATAAGAAACTTTGTAGAAAGTCAAAGGCAAAGCAGAAGAAAGCAACATGTGATATAATTTTCTTTAAAAAGTTGTTGAATTTTTTTGTCTTTAAAAGGAGAGCTTGGGGGAGTGAGAGGATGGAGATGGAAGAAAGGTGGATATTGGAGAAGGGAATAAGATATCTACATTAAGGGAGGCATTTTAGGATTGGCAAGAGTCTTGCCTCTAGAGGGGATCACAGGTGTCCACGGGGATGTCCCCAGCTAGCTACTTGGGCAGCAGAGGAGAAGGTGCCTGATCTAGCCTTGTCCCATAGTCACATTGATGAATATCTTGATCATCACCATAGAAATTTCATCTGATGGATGGAGATAGAGACAGAGACCTACATTCACATCAGAGCAATGGACTGAGCTCCCAAGGTCCAGTCGAAGACCAGAAGGTGGGAGAAGAGGAGCAAGGAAGTTAGGACCCTGAGGGGCTGGTCCACCCATTGAGACAGTGTGCCTGAACTAATGGGAGCTCACCAAATCCAGCTGGACCAGGACTGAATGAGCATATGATCAAACCGGAATCTCTGAATGTGGCTGCCAATGGGGGCAGACTGAGAAGCCATCAACAATGACACCAGGACCTATCTCTTCTGCATGTATTATCTTTCTGGGAACCAAGTCTATTTGCATGCACACCTTCTTAGGCCAGGATGGAGGGGGGAGGGCCTTGGACTTCCCACAGGGCAGGGCACCATGCCATCTTTTAAGGAAGCAGGGGGCAGGAGGATGGGTGGGGGGCAGTGGGAGGGGACTGGAAGAAGGGGAGGAAATGTAAAAATTTTAATTTATTTCTTTTGAATGAAAAAATAAAAGAATATGGAAAAAAAGAAAAGCAAAAAAATTAAAAAATTTAAAAAAGTAAATCAATGCAAAATATGTGTCAGTCATAAATATGAGAGATTTTTCCATTTTTTTAAATGGCATTTTCTTTAAAAATAATAATAGAAATCCAGCCAACTCATTACTTTTACACACTTCAGAAACTGGTCCTTCATGTTGATCATATTAAAATTAGCAGCTGAATTCCAGCCTGACCCCATTGTCATTCCATGGCCAGTAGTACTATGGCTCTGTTTCCTAAGAACAGGCAATCTGCAGATGTACTGATTACTCCAGATGGGTCTAAGAAATGGAGTCATCTAAGATAAATTCTTCATGCACAGCTTTTCAAGGCAGAAGGCTTCTCTGTTGGTTGCAAATCCCATATATTTGCGATGTGAGAGGCAGATTCTTTCTCACGGAAAAGGTGGGACACGGTGCTCGAGGCCCCCTTGTTGGCATCTAGAAGCTAAGAACTGATCTTACAGCCAGCAAAACACAGCAGCTCAGGAGAAGCCTCAGTTAGCAAAGTGTTTGTTTTGCACTCTTGAGGACTTGATCCTCAGCATCCACATCAATGCTGGAGGAAGTGGAATGTCACTGCAGTCTTAGACAGGAGCATTCCTGGGATGTTCTGGGACCTTGTCTTAGGAAAATAGGTAGAAGAGTGTTTGAGGAAAATACCTGATGTGGATGTCTGCCCTCCACTTAATGTGCATGTGCACCCACCAAAAATCAACATTCAATTGTCCCTCCCCTACAAACACACAAAAGGAAGAAGGGACTTCAGTCCTACTGTTGCAGAAATACATTTTCTACATCGAAGAAGCAGAAATGTTGGCAAGTGACTTCTCAAGCTTACAGGTTTGAATATACACTGATTCCTGCACTTCCTCAATTTTGATTCAAGAAAGTCTCAGCAGGGGACTACACTGACACATCTAAGTGGATCCATTCCACCTTGATGAAAGCTCAGAGAGCTCAGTAGTATTCTTGCTATTTAAATGTTGTATGACAGGAGGTTTGACCTAAGGTGCGGCTGCTAACAGGATATTTTGACATAGGGTGTGGTTACTTGGTGTTTTGAGTATTGAGAAGTTATTTACTTTGTTCTTTGTATCTTGGTGAAGAAGTCTTTGCCTTCCCCCACTTTTATGAACTGGTTATATAATGGCTATAAGAAATAAACAGGAGGCAAGTCTCAGTATTTACTAGATGACCTAACAAATCTACCTGTTGTTTCTTGTCTACTTATCCTTAATCCAAGTTCCTCCCCCCAAGCATGGATGAATATGTAGGGAATGACCTGGCACACATCCTTAATGCATTGATATACTTGAAAAGCATACTTACTTTGCTAAGAAAGATGGAATGAATTGCCATTAAGAGACTAACACACTCTTCACAATTTTGTTTATGTAATGTTTTTTTTCTTGGTCTTTGCAAACCCATCACAAAATCATTTTCTTTGCAGTTAATACAAAGTATAAGTGTTAACAGATTAAAAGTTCTTAAAATCTTTATTAGTGTGACTACCACTTAATGGTATTTTGATCTTTTAAAAAAATTCCTTGGAAATTTTAAATTTATAAACAATATACAATAAGCAAAAAAGACAACTACTTTTATTAAACTAGTCTAACTTAACATTTTTCAGTAATAAACACATGCTTTGTGATTGAATAATTTATTGAATTTTTCCTTCTGTTAATAATAAACTATAAATACTTTCTTATTAGTCATAATGCAAGCACAGATGTTATAGACTGCCTTCCCCCTTCGGAAGCATATCATACTGTAGCCTTAGGACTGTCCTAGGGAATCTGACTCCGAGATAAAGAATATATGTCATGTTTGGGTCAACCTTATGATGTATTATCAGAGTTCATCCTAACTTCTACTGCAACCAGACAACATGGCATCTTTGAGCACTAACACATTAAGAAAACCTTAATAATCATTTGGTGCTCTCTTTTCTGGAGAAGACTATTTTTCTCACTCTCAGCATTTCTTAGGTGCCTGTAGTTCTTTTTGTAGGTGTCTCTGTCCACTTTGGGAGGCCTATTGCTGTGCTTCTTCCGTGTCGAAATAGGTAGTCAAGATGATGAGTATTTATGGATGTAGCTACTAGAATTACTGGAAGGTGAGTCTCATAGCAAAAGAAATTATTAAAGAAAACATTAATATACTTCAGTAAATTAATTGCTTTGTGGGGACCAGGGCATCCTGCCCAAACATGGGGCCCAAGCGGTATAGTTTCCATGGAGGCCAGCACAGGATTTCAGGAAAATCCTGAACAATGAATGATTTTACAGTATCACTTATCAATCTTTCCCATGCTATGCAGATTTACATTTCCTGTTTATTTTCTGTTCCCTTTCTTCTCCCACTACTATGAAAATCAATAGATTGTCAGCACAGGGTTGTGAATGATGAAGTATTTAATCTATTTGTTGCTGCAGTATTTTTAAAGCTCCCTTATACTAACTTCAGTATTTATTTTCAATATTTAATCTCAAATATTTTTGCCTTTATATACTTGTCTGAGTTTGCCTGTCATGCTGTTTAGAACTCATAGATTTCCCCACAATGTTGTACCCTCATTTTAAAACTTACTTCATCTGGACAGGATATCTACTTACTGAAACTAATGAACCCAACATTTTGAGAAAATATGTTTCTTATCATATATAGGTTTTTCTCTTTGTTATCTTCCATGTAATTTCTGAGTATATAATTTGAAAATCTAATGGATATGTATTAAGAGAAAACTTAGCATTGATTTTTTAAGATCTTGATTTTGTGTATTATATAATTCAATAATGTTTATAAATGTGCATGATTCACTGAGTTTAAACAGCAATATTAATAAACGTTGGATTGCTGGTGAATAACAATGACTCAAATATTGGTATTAACACTGATAAAACTAATTAAATTTAACTGTTATGTGGAAAAAAAAGAAAACATGTAATTGGGAGGGAGAGGTATTGGAGGACAGGGATATAGGTGGAGAAAGTAAAGTGTGGATATTAACAAGACCCATTGACTATTTTCAAATAATATTTTTAATTTCAAAATAACTGCAAAACGAAAAAAGTAAATATTTTTGCATAGACCCTCAAATAATGTAGAGCACAAATTCTTCACTTTAAATTATAGGTCTGTTTGTGGAAAATTCAATCTATGTTGAAATCTATGAACTATTCATTCTGGTGTATGATTTCTGTAACGACTATGTAAAGTATATGCTCAGATAATAAAATAGTTTTCCTTGTTGCCTAAGATACATGGAAAATATAAATATTGTCTGGAGAAGAGCTGTTTTTATTGCACATATTTTCTTTTTTTGTCTCTCCAGTATGAACTAATAGTACTCTTTATAGTGAGAACCAAAAATGAACCCTCAACTGTCAAAATGACCGTAGAGGGAACTGCCCAGCAGTTATATAACCATTAGTGTAAATGCATTTGCCACACAACTATTAGCGAAACATTTGCTTTGAAAAAACTGTCAATATATCTGACATAAATGTCACTAATTATTGGCTTCCCTTTAAGAATAAAAGTTCTCATTCATTGAGCTTTCTTTCTCTTGTTATAACTGTTGCCATTTCATTATATGAAACCATCATTTACACATACAATCAACAAGAAAAATCTCTGAGACACCTGTGTCAATTCATAAGTTTGTATTTAAATTTGACTGCAGAATTTCAGGGCTTTATGAAAGTTGATTATCGTCTCCAAATATAAGATTTCCAATTTTTCATGGACAGTGACCCTGACATACATTTTGCATCTGTCAAGACCTTAACATATTTAGAACTCCCCCTTACTTTAGAATGCAATGCCCTGCTTGAAAAGCTGTCTAGACTGCCATAGCTCATTTGTCTCTAACATCTTTCAATGGTAAAAAAAAAAAAAAAGTTACTTTTAGGTACACAGAGTCTTATTTTTGATAGACTCCTGGTATTAATTATGGTTTCAATTTCTGTATAATGACACGAAGAGCATGGTAAATCTTATGAAGGAAAATATTTAATTTGGGATGGCTTACAGTTCAGAGGTGTAGTCCATTATGTTCATGACAGAAAGCATGATAGCACACATGTGGACATTGTGCCTGAGGGGTAGCTGAGAGTTTTATAGCGGGATCAGCAGATAGAAAGATGAGCAAAGGACACTGGGTCAGGCTTGCAAATATGAAGCTCAAAGCCTGCCCCAAGTGACACACTTCTCCCAACAAGGCCATGCTTACTACGAGAAGGTCACATCTCCTAACAGTGCCATTCTCTATGAGTCTATAGGGGTCATTCTCATTCAAATCACTATATCCCATAAACAACTTTTAAACTATCTAAATCCATGGCTCTAGTCATAGATTTTATTACAGTGACCAATGCTGGGAAAGAAATACAACAGGACAAAGATCATCCAGTAATGTCCTATAATGAATTGTTGACAATATTCTCATAAGGATAGTAGAAAAGGTAATATGGGTGCATGACCTTAGTGACTGTGTTAGTAGGGCAGACTTAAGCTGACTGAAAAATAACAGCTGGAAGAGCCATCATGAAAAGAGTTAAATAAAGTTCTTGTTGTCAGCTAGAGGGTAGAGGATCTATCAGAATAAATGTGGTATTGAACTTTTCTAATTCAACGTTTTTTAATTTTTATTTTTATTGTTGAATCAAAGGAAATTTGAATATATTTAATTTGGGGGCCTATGATAAAAAGGTGATCAGTTTTATGGTGGAATGGATATGTTTTATGCAGAGATGAGTGAATAATCTTTACCTGTCATCACTCAAAAAATCTGTTCTTTTAACAAAACAGGAACTTTCTTTTGTCTAATTCACACTAATATTTGAAGAAAAATTCAAGGGTCATGATTAATAAAAATATGAATAGACTATGAAATCTACTTATAGCTTGTTAGGATAGAAAGATCTTCTACAACTTCTATAAAGTGATGTTCTGGTTCTGAACACTTCCAGCAGGAAATCAAAGAGTACCACTTATGTATGGGACAGTGCTATGCATTCTGAATAGACCCCTGTTCTGACTCAGTGTCTCATCAGAAAGGTTTGGTCTGTTCACTCACTGTTATTTTTGTATTTTCAACAATGCCTCAAACTTCATAAGCTCTCAGTAAGTACCTGTGCAAGAAAACAGAGATAAGTAGGTTATTGGGAAACCCAAACCTATCTACATCTACACCACAGGTCCTACCGCTATGCCTCAGGGAACCTCATAGAAGAAGGTTTAGAAAGAATGTAAGACTCAGAATACTGGAACTCAACTGTGAAACAGTATCTATCAGAAAGGGTTACACTAACAAGAACAGAACAAAACAATGGCCATGCCAATGCCGTAGAGGGAAAGTCTATAGGCTCCCAACCCTAGAAAAAGACTTACAGACAGCTATTGACTGCTAGAAGAGGGATAATTCAGCTTTCACAGGGATGGGTCCCTTATCACTTTTCTAATAAACATCAGTTAGCCTTGAACCATATATGCAAAGATTTTGTTTATTTATTTTTATGCACTACATGTATATACATATGTGTGTATCTGTGTGTCTGAATATATATTATATATTATCATATATATTGTTTAATATATATATACATATATATTCTACAAATATAATCTAAAATATCAATTTTAGTGTTGGGGCTAAAAGTAGGAAAATGTGGGAGGAAGTGATGAGATTCTATTTCAATAGAAAAGAAGAAAAATTCATGAGTGAATTTCCTTTATCACATTCCTGGTAACATTGAAAGATCAATTAAATCAATTGCAATGATTACTCAGTAGCCTGCTCCAAAATTTTCAATGGATAAAGCTGCTCTGCTTACAATAATAAATTCATAAAAATTTTAAATCAACAGTTACCTTACTCAAAATGTGCTCTTTCTTTTTCTTTTTCTTAATTGTAACAGTGTAGGACTTTGTCTAAAGTAAATTTTATTAAAGTGAAGGATACGGACATACTGTAGCCTATACATATTGGGAGAGGCCGCTTGTTCATTCCCAGCCACCAAGACTCCGGAAATAATCACTCAGAAACTATATTATTTGCAATAATGTTTGGCCAATAGCTTAAGTATATTTATGGATAACTCATATCTTAAATTAACCAATTTCTATTATTTTATATTTTACTATGAAGTTGTGGCCTATGAGCAAGTTTCCAGCTGGCAGCTCGCATCTTTCCCCTCTGGCAGATACATGGCATCTCCTTGATTCCACCTTCTTTTTCTCAGCATTCAGTTTAGTTTTCCCTGCCTAGCTATACTCTACCATATCACAGGGGAAGATAGCTTCTTATTAATTAACCAATAAAAGCAACACATATACAGAAGAAGTTTCCACACCATGTACATATAACTTTTTCTGCTCAGTTTTCACAATGGTCACAAAATATTATCACATGGTGATGTGAGTTTCCCCTCTGTATTCTATGAATATGTTTTATTACCATTGATTAATAAAGAAGTTGCTTTGGCTTATGGCAGGGAAGAATACATGTAGGTAGGAAATCTAAACTGAATGCATGGAGAAAGAAGGCAGAGTCAGGGAGATACCATGTAGTCACCAAAGGAGAATAACACTGGAATCTTACCTTGTGGCATTACATAGATTCATATAAATGCATTAAGATGTAAGAGATAGTCATGAATATGCCTGAAACATTGGCCAAACTGTTAAAATTA
The DNA here is from genome assembly GCA_004026605.1 of Ondatra zibethicus. NCBI lineage: Eukaryota > Metazoa > Chordata > Mammalia > Rodentia > Cricetidae > Ondatra > Ondatra zibethicus. The sequence goes on from PVIU01018542.1 coordinate 28,620, forward strand.
ATATAGTTTCTGTGTGTTTATTCATGTCTGGGTGGACAGGAAGCAAAATGGCAAGCTCTTTTTACATGGTTAAAATAATTAAGATATAGAACAGGGTGATAGAGTTATTCTTATGTGAACAGTAAATTCACTTCCAATTTTCACTTGTCCTATAACAAATGCAATTGAAATATCCCAATAGCAAAAGGGATTAGGAGAAGGGGAGCCAAGGGGAATGTATTAGGAAAGAAAAGAACCTTTCTAATGTGGGAAAGACTTTCCTGAGTCCAAAAAACCCTGCACAGCAGTGAAAAACCGAATCGATGGCTCACCAAGACAAAACAAAATCAAAAGTAATATCCCCTGTATGATAATTCCTAGAAGGCCATGGCATCTGCAGTAGTGATCATTTAAAACTGAATAACTCTTCTTTAAACCACATTAGTTGCATAAACTTCAAAGTATAATGCAGCTTTGTAAAATGTTCCACAGATATTTATGAAGTATTTGATAAATTACCCATTCTGTCTGTGTTTCCACAACTGCAGTAATTGCAAAATAAGTCAGGAGCGTTACCAACTTAAATAAGTTAGTTACTTTAAGCCACTTAGAAGACGACATCTAGTTTATTTTTTCTGCAGGAATAATTTTTACATTATTGTTCTTACTTAATACCATTAGTTATATATTAATGAAAATGACATAAATAATTTGTATTCATTACAAATTTCATGCTAACAAGCTCTCATGTTACACATTCCTTTTTGTTTTTTACATAAGCATGTTGAGGAGCTTAGTACCAGTAACTGTGGAACTGGCGTTCTATCTATGTTTGGAATCTGCTGTCCCTCATCAAAGAGTTCTTTAAAAGCCTTTCCTTCATTTTGAACAGAATCTTTTCTAAGACTCTAATATTCCACATTCCCAAGTGGTTCTTTAAAGTCAGATTTTTCTAATTATACGGTTTCATGTATTTTCCTTTGAACTATTTCCAATTTCCAATATTTGATTTCAATCTTCATCCTATCTGGGGGCTTTGATTTTCAGCAGGAGCATCTTTGTGTGCATTTCATTGTCCTGGGCTCTGTTCAAACACAAAGGAGGGTACATCTTTCTGAGCAGAATGAATGGGCTACAGAGATTACATTTATTGTTGGTAGTGTATTGCTGAATTTCTAAATATTATTAGCTATTTTTACCTTGGTTGCTCTATAATGCAGTCATCCTTGTTAAACTTAACTCTCTGCACCTATGGTAATACTTTCAAAAAATTAGAGAATTCACAAAATGGTAATTAAAACAAGGACCAAATAGTTGGAGATACTTGTACAAGCTATATGGTTGTAGGTCATTGTAAAAACCATCCACTTGAGCAAGCTAAAGATTTGGAAGATGGATCCTCATAGCAATTACTGTTTTATAGGGAAACACCATAAGAGAGTAGTTGAACTTTAGAAAACTAGAACAGTGTTTCTTTACAAATTTTAAAGGGTATATAAAACGCCTGTCTGGAAATTATAAGCTTTTGTTATATGTAGAATACAAGAAAAGGTTATATTCTGATATAGTGTAAAAATAATTAACATTCTGCCCTATTTAAATTAACAGTAACAAAATGTTTCTTAGGAGGAAACAGATTATCAAAAATAATATGCCACAGGCACCTGTTTTCCTGTGATAACAGTATGCAATTGAAATAAAATATTTTTAGATAAATTCAGTAGGTTCTCTGCTTTACTTTTTATTGTTTTTTATGAAATCACTTTATTACAAAGAACTTGCAAATAAAAAAACATCATAGATCTAGATTAATGTAGCCACGGCAACAGGCACTTGCCCAGACTGAGAGCCTGCCTGTATTTCTCAATGAACTTCTGCGCTACAGAGATTTGCATTGGTATGGATTTTGGTTTATTGATACAAATTTATGGCCAATTTTATTATATATATAATTATTTTATAATGTATATATAAATAATAATTCTGCTCTTGATTATGATATTGTCTTTGTGCAAATTATTAAAAAATGTAACGTATAACTAAGAAATAGAGCTTAACAGAGAGTCATCTATAATAGTTAAGCTTCTAGTCAGCTTAGTTAGGTTTTCTAGATATATAGAGATATATTTCAGTTAGATAAGTATTTTTCAAATCTTTCAGAAACCTTCAGAATCTGCCATTTGAAATTGTTGCATGAGGAAGAGCGGGCTGTGTCCCGCTGCCCAGCTCCCGGCCGCTGGCCTGTTTTTGGTTTTGGCAAACTTATACCCGAAATAATTATACAGAAACTGTATTTATTTAATTACCGTCTGGCCCATTAGTTTTAGTCTCTTATTGGCTTTCTCTCACATATTGATTAACCCATTTTTATTAATGTGTATTGTCACTTGACTGGGGCTTACCGGCATGAGTCTAAGCAGCGTCCCTCTTGGCCAGGAGAATCATGGAGTCTGTTACACATTTTTTTTCTCCCAGTATTTTATCTTGTCTACTCCATCTGCCTGATTTCTGCCCTATTAAAAGGCCAAGGCAGTTTTCTTTATTTAACCAATGAAAGCAATACAAATGAAGAAGCACCTCCTACACCATGAAATGTTTTAATAACTTAGGACTTTTCATGACAGTGAGACACATCCGTTCCTGGCAGCATCACTCTACATCAAGAGGATGATGGGCATCGAAGGGGTTCCTCATGGAGTTTGTTACCCACTTGGGCAAGAAACTGCTCTTGCCTTGTAGGACCCACAGAGAAATGACTGCTGAAGTTGCCTAAAGAAGCTGAGACAGTCCTTTGGGGTTCCTGTTTTATGAAAGAGTCTGCCAGATAGTCTTCAGGACACAAAAGAAAAACTGCCAATAATAGGTGAAATTTTCTTTGAAATTTTCTGATTCATGGAAAAGTCTTCTGGATACTATGGGCCTGTAGGCTGAAGATGGATGCTCCAATGTTATGGAAGAACTTTGGGTGACTGTTCAGATAGCGAGATGTCTCTGTCAATTCTAGAGATTTGGAAGTTGCATACAATGGACATCCTGTTTGCTTAGTTAATATTATATCCTTCTGGGGTCTTTGATGGAGTTGAAGAAGAGTTATAATTATAGTTTTTCTTAGTTATGATAAAAGATAGATATAAATATTGTAACTGTAATCTTGCTTGATATCTGTTTTGTTATATGTAATTTTATTATGTTAAAGTTAATACCTTCCTTTTTATTTAAACAGTAACAGGAAATGGTGTGGGAAGTCCTTCTGTATATGTGCTGTTTTTATTGGTTAATGAAAAAGAAGCTATCTTGGCCTGTGATAGGTCAGAGTAGAGCTAGGCAGGGTAAGCTAAACTGAGTGCTGGGAGAAAGAAGGCAGAGTCAGTGAGAGACCATGTAGCTGCCATATGCTACATGGCAAGATGCGAGCTGCCACCTGGAACTTGACCCAGTAAGCCACAGCCATGTGGCAATATGCAGATTAATAGAAATGGGTTAATCAAAGATATGAGTTAGTTAGCAATATGCTTAAGTGTTTGACCAATCAGTGATCTAAATAATATGTTTCTATGTTATTATTTTGTGGTCTGGGTAGCTGGGAACGAACAAGCAGCCTCCCCCAACAATTCTGCACATTAGAAACAGTCATTCTGAAACTATTGGATCTTACACTTTCACTATCAATCACATTTTCATGACCTTATGCATCACAAAATCCTACAAAACTGTATTACATAGTTAAAACTTAGAAAAACAACTATTTTAATATATTATTTCACAAATCATGTAACCTTTATTGTTATTCCATAGTTTTCCATCAGATAAATCTACCCTTTCTTGATTTTCTTTCTACATATTATAAGGTACTACACATATATGTGTTTATATGTGTATATAACATACTATATATAAAATCATATATTATTTACATAGCTTACATATATCCATGTTTGCATTATCAGCTAGGATTCACATAAAAATGAAAGATTTGTTTGTTTTTTTTCTTTCTAATATTGGGTGATCTAGCTTGATATTATACATTGTGAGTCTTTCCAGTTTCCTAAAATTTTTGTTATTTTACTTTTCATTAGAGCTGAATAGTATTCCATTCTATAGATATCATATTTCCCTTTTCCTTTCATCTACTGATGGACATCTAGGTTAGTTACATTTACATTTTTTTTTTTACTTCCTAGCATCAACAGGCAAGGAAGTACAAGTATATCTATGGTAGGGTGTATGGTTTGCTAGGTAAATGCTCAGCAGTAAAAGAGATAGGTGTCATAATAGGTTTATTTTTAATTATTTGAAGAATATTTGAACTTATTTTTATAATGGATATATTAATTTTATTCCTACTAGCAGTTAGTGAGAGGCTCAGCTTTCTTCATATTATCTCTCACAGTTTTTGGCTTTCTTGTAGATAGTTATTCTGAATAGGTATCCCAAAGCAGTTTTAATTTGCATTTTCTTAATGACTAGGGATGTTGAACACTTTTTAAAATAGTTACATGCCCATTTACAATTTATTCATTTATTTTTGATAATTATTCACCTATTCATGGCATCAGCTCATGTGTTGATTAGCATTTTTATTTCTTTTGTATTCAATTTCTCCAATTCGTTGTAAATTCTAGATATTAGCTCCATGTCTGAAGCATAGCAATCGTAAAAGTTTGCTCCCATTCTGTGGGCTTCTTGTTTGTTCTGTTCATAGTTACTTTTGTACGCTGAACTTTTTTAATTTTAGGTAGTTCATGAGTTATTTATCTCTATTGTATAATTTTAGCCAGGATTATAATAACTTAAGAAGTGTTCCTACTCCCTAGGATTGTTCTTTGGCTATTTATGAGCATTTGTGGTTCCACATGGATTATTTCTTTTTTAAATCTGTGAAATATGACATCAGAATTTTGATAGGTATTGTATTAAATTGCAAATGAACTTGGGTTTTATAACCATTTTCCTATTTTGCAATCCAGGACTACAGGATGTCATTCTATCATCTAGTATCTTTATATTTCATTTTCAATATCTAAATATTTTAATTTTAGAGGCTGTTTTCTTCTTTGGTTTCTCATGTTCTTAGATACTTAATTTTATGACAAGTATTTTAAATAAGAATTATTTTTCTAAAAAGTACATTGTTGGTTTACATAAAGACTATTTTTATAGAGAGTTTATATTGTGTAAATTTACTTAAGTATTTATTATGTCTAAGAGCTTTTTATGGATTTTATAGATTATTTAAAGTAAAGAATCATGTCATGTTCAAACAGGGATTTTGGAATATTCCTTTCTTATTTATTTAAAAAAATAATTTCAACCATTTTATGTAACTTAACTAATAATGTTCTTTCTCCTAATATTTTTACTTCTCTTTATTTTATTATCCTTACAATTCCTTCCCCCCCCCACCTCCCTTCTACACCACACCCCATCTACTCTTCCTCCATCTCCTTTCAGATGGGGAAAGAGTTCCCTTGGGAATCAAAAAGCAAGGCTTGTCAAATTGAAGCAGGATCAATTTCCTCTCCCCTGCATCAAGTCTGAACGAGGTACTCCACCATAGGGAATACTTTCCAAACAGCCACTTCTTGCATCAGGGACAGGCCCTGGTTCTATTGTTAGGGGCCCCACAAAAGACCAAGCTACTCAATTGTTACCCAGAAGCAGAGGACCTAGGTAGGTCCCATGTCAGCCCCGGAACTGTCCATCCAGAATCCACTAGCTCCCACAAACTGAGGTCAGTTGTCTCTTTGGGTTTTCCTGTCATAATCTTGACCCTCCTCCCCTCCCCCCCTCATAAAATCCCTCCACCTCTCTTCAACTGAAATCCCGGAGGAGCTAGGCCCAGTGCTTACTTACTTGTGGATCTCTGCCTCTGCTTCTATCAGGTACAGGATGAAGGCTCTATGAAGACAACTAGTGTAGTCACCAATCTGATTACAGTGGAAGGTCAGTCAGACACCCTCTCTATGCTGCTAGGAGTCTTAACTGGGGTTATCCTTGTGGGCTCTTGGGAGTTTCCCTGGCACCATGTTTCTCCCTAACTCCATAATGGAATGGCCCCTTCTATTAAGATATCTCTTTCATTTTTGTCCCCCTCTGTCCCATCCCCAACTTGATAATCAAGAAACGAGACGTCAAAATACCAAATGATACCATTAAAAATGGGGTACAGATTTAAACAGAGAATTCTCAACAGAGGAATCTTGAAAGGCTGAGATACATTTAAAGAAGTGCTCAACTTTTGTAGCTATCAGAGAAATGCAAATCAAAATGACTCTGGGATACCACTTTACACCTCTCAGAATGGCCAAGATCAAAAGCGTTAAACTTGTAAAGGAACTTTGGAAATGAGTATGACAGTTTCTCAGATAACTGAGAATTAATCCACCTCAAGACCCAGAAACACTACTCTTGGGCATATGTCCAAAAGATGCTTAACCATACTTGAAGGATACTTTCTTGACAATGTTCATAGTAGCATTATTTATAATAGCTAGAATCTAAAAACAACATAGATGTCCCTCAACTGAAGAATGGAGAAAGAAAATGTAGTTAAGCTACACAATGTAGTATTACTCAGAGGGGAAAAGACAATGACATTATGAAATTTGCAGGCAAATGGATGAAATTAGAAAAAAAATCATCACAAGTGAGGTAACCCAGACCCAGAAAGACAAACACAATATGTATTCACTCATGAGTGGATATTAGGCATAAAGCAAAGGAAAAACAAGATATAACTCTCAGCCCCAGAGAAGCTAGGTAACAAGGAGGATCATAAGAAGGATGCAAGGATCTCCCTGTAAAAAGGAAATGAATGAGATCTTCTGGGTAAACTGAGGGTGTTGTATGGATGCAGCCTGTGTGTTCTTGGCTACCCAGACTCCTAAAATAACCACACTGTATTAATTAAATCACTGCTTGGCCCATTAGTTGTACCTTCTTATTGGTTCTTACATCTTAATTTAACCCATTTCTAGTAACCTATATATCTCCACTTGGCTGTGGCTTAGAGGGTAAAGTTCAGTCTGGCTCCTCCTTCCTTCTCCCAGCATTCAGTTTAGTTTTCCCTGCCTAGCTCTGTTCTACCCTATCAAGCCAAGCCAGTTTCGTTTAACAAATGGTATTCACAGCATACACAGGGGAATCCCACATCATGGGGGCAGGGGGGTGTATAGGGGAGAAGATGAGGGAATGGGAACATGAGGAATTCTTTCTTATTTTTAGTCCCTTATAAATATTTTTCCTTACTAATTGTTATTCTTAAGATTCCAAGCACCCATCTTTGAAGAATGAAATTTAAGAGGATATCAGAGAACGGAAAGATCTCCCATGCTCATGGATAGATAGGATTAACATAGTAAAAATGGCAATCTTACCCAAATCAATCTACAGATTCAATGCAATATCCATCAAAATCCAAACACATTTATTCACAGAACTCGAAAGAACAATACTCAACTTCATATGGAAAAATGAAAAATGCAGGACAGCTAAAACAACACTGCACAATAAAGGAACATCTGAAGGTACCAGCATTCCTGGTTTTGAGCTCTATCATAGAGCTACAATAATGAAAACAGCTTGATATTGGCATTAAAACAGACAGGTGGACCAATGGAATCAAATTGAAGACCCTTTTATTAACCTACACACCTATGAACACCTGATTTTTTTGAGGAAGAAGCTAAAAAATATAAAATGGAAAAAAGGAAAACATCTTCAACAAATGGTTCTGGTATAACTGGATGTCGACATGTAGAAGAACACAAATAGATACATATCTATCAACATGAATAAATTTCAAGTCCAAGTGGATCAAAGACCTCAACATAAATCCATCCACACTGAACCTCATAAAAGAGAAAGTGGGAAATACCCTTGAACACATTGGCACAGGAGACTACTTCCTAAATATAATCACGGTGGCACAGACACTGAGAACAAAAGTTAATAATGGGATCCCCTGAAATGAAAAGCTTCTGTGAAGAAAAGGACAAAATCAACAAGACAAAATGACTGCCTTCAGAAAGGGAAAAAATCTTCACCAAACCCATATCTGACAGAAGGTTGATCTACAAAATACACAAAGAACTCTAGAAACTAGACTTCAACTACCAAATAATCCAATTAAAACATGGGGTACACAGAGAACCTATACAATGATGAGGACTCTAAGAGAGACATACATGGATCTAATCCACATGGGGAGTAGAAAGGAGCAATATTTACTGAGTAAATTGGGAGCATGGAGCCCATGAGGGAGGGTAGAAAAGGAGGGTAAAGGAAGGGAAGACAGCAGAGAAAAATAAAAAATAAAAAAAAAATGGGGTAGAGATCTAAACAGAGAATTCTCAACAGAAGAATATCAAATGGCCAAAAGACACTTAAGGAAATGCTCAACATCCTTAGTCTTCAAAGAAATGAAAATAAAGACAACTCTGAAATACCATATTACACATGTCAGAATGGCTAAGATCAAAAACACTGATGAAAGCTTATGATGGAGAGGATGTGAAGTAAGGTGAACACTCTTCCATTGCTGGTGGGAGTGCAAATTTGTACAGCTGCTTTGGAAATCTGTATGGTGATATCTTAGAAGATTTGGAATCAATCAGTCTCAAGATCCAGCACTTTTGGATATATACCCAAAGGAGGCACATTTATACCACAAGGACATTTGCTCAACTAGGTTCATAGCAACAATATTCATAAAAGCCAGAATCTAGGAAAAAAAAACTATATGCCCCTCAACTGAAGAACGGATAAAGAAAATGTGCCACATTTACACAGTGGAGTATACTCAGCAGTAAAATACAATTATATCCCTTACTCTACATCCTCTCCAGCATAGGCTATCATTGGTGTTTTTGAATTTAGCTATTCTGACAGGTGTAAGATGGTATCTCAAAGTTGTTTTGATTTGCATTTCCCTGATCGCTAAGGAAGTTGAACATAACCTTAAATATGTTTTGGCCACTTGAACTTCTTCTGTTCAGAATTTTCTGTTCAGATCATTACACCATTTTTAATTGGGTAATTTAGCATTTTAATGTCTAGTTTCTTGAGTTCTTTGTATATTTTGGAGATCAGACCTTTGTCCGATGTGAATATACCCAAGAGATGCCCAATCATACTACAAAAGCATTTGTGCATCTATGTTCATAGCAGCATTATTTGTAATAGCCAGAACCTGGAAATAACCTAGGTGCCCCTCATCAGAAGAATGGATCAAGAAAGTGTGGAATATATACACATTAGAATACTACTCAACGGTAAAAAACTATGACATCCTTAAATTTGCAGGCAAATGGATGGAAATAGAAAACACTATCCTTAGTGAGATATCCCAAACCCAAAAAGATGATTATGGTATGTACTCACTCATTAGTAGACCCTAGCCATGAACAAAGAACATTAAGCTTATAGCTCACAATCCTAGATAAGCAAAATAGCAAGGTGAACCCAAAGAAAAACATATACAGATCCTCCTGGAAATTGGAAGCAAACAAGATCACCGGGCAAAAGGTTGAGGCAAGGGAATGGGAATAGGGATGGAGGTAGGTGTGGGGGGGTAGGTGAAAGGGAGAGAGGGAGGGAGAAGGGAGAAGGGATGGACTGGGGAGAGCTTGGGGGAGTAGGAGGGTGGAGATAGAAGAAGGGTGGATATTGGAGAATGGAATAAGATATCTACATTAAGGGAGTCATTTTAGGATTGGCAAGATTCTTGGCTCTAGAGGGGATCACAGGTGTCCACGGGGATGTCCCCAGCTAGGTACTTGGGCAGCAGAGGAGAAGGTGTCTGATCTAGCCTTGTTCCATAATCACACTGATGAATGTCTTGATCATCACCATAGAAATTTCATCTGATGGATGGAGATAGAGACAGAGACCCACATTCACATCAGAGCAATGGACTGAGCTCCCAAGGTCCAGTCGAAGACCAGAAGGTGGGAGAAGGTGAGCAAGGAAGTCAGGACTGGGAGAGGCTGGTCCACCAACTGAGACAGGGTGCCTGATCTAATGGGAGCTCACCAAATCCAGCTGGACCAGGACTGAATGAGCATATGATCAAACTGGAATCTCCGAATGTGGCTGTCAATGGGGCCTGACTGAGAAGCCAATGATAATGGCACTGGGACCTATCTCTTCTGCATGTATTAGCTTTTTGGGAATCTAG